>MU734905.1:33728-49248 GCA_026770625.1 Nicotiana glauca
ATATATATATATATATATATATATATATATATATATATATATATATATATATATATATATATATATATATATATATAAAACAACCAGAAGACCTATCAAATAGAATGAAATTGATTTCCCTAAGGAATGGGTCATAAAGGAAGCAATTGGCCATCGGAACACTAGTAATACTGAGGTTACAGAAATAGAACAGACCTCAGATGGTACTGTAAAGATCAGGTTCAATGAACTCATTCAGACCGATAATATATATATATATATATATATATATATATATATATACACGTATGTATGCATGGTAAGGATGCTTAGTCTAAATTATTATAAAAAATTTCAATCAGTGTGAGATGCAATTGATACATTGTGAAATACAATTATCAAAACCGAAACTAATAATAAAAAATTTGAATATTGAGCATGGATAGAATTGAATGCACAGAGTCGTATTACCTAATCTATGTCAAAATTGTTGAAAGTTACACGACAGCGTAATATTTGACTAAGAACATACTGAAACCATCTATAATGCACAAGCAATCACCAGTCAATTAAATAACATAATTAAATTCTATGAAGTCAGCCACCTAACAATGATTTATTCATTGCCTTGATATGGTGAGTAAACACACACTTCAAATGATCACCAAAAAACTACTTCTGCATTGAGTAGAGAGGATATGTACTAGAGACCAAAATGACCAGAGAAAAATTTGAGAATTTCTTAGTTATTAGTTGGTCCTCATAACTTCTAGATTGGTTTTGTCGGCAGATTTAGCACTCAGAAAAACAAAAGGGGTTATTTTCTTGAATGTGAATGGAGAGGGTGGGGACACTGGAGTCCCCATGTATTTTCCTTTCAATTTAGACATTGTGCTAAGTTTAGTTTTAAAAAAATGGATACATGTAAAATAAAAAATCAATATATACTCTGACACTTTTTAGGTAAAGGAACGTTTCTTTATCTTGAGTAGCTTTATAGTAATATTATTGTCCATGTCTTAGTAAATGTAAGAAAATGACAAGAACAATTGTTATGTTCAATCTCCACTGATATGGAAAACACAATACTACAGAATGATAAGTTCAGTTGAAACAAGTATTAGATTTTCTTTAAAAGCTTGAATATGAAAGGTCTTTTTTTTTAGTTAGATTTCTACCTATTATACTCTCAATAGATTTAACGATATAAAAGAATTTCTATACTAGTACTGAAATTTATTTTATTGAATAATATATCAATTATCTACAGCAACAATTATCTACAGAAACCAGGCTGCCCTTTTTACAGGGCATTAGTTGAACACTGAAAATTGAGAAATGATCAAGTTAAATTAGTAGAAAAGGAGAACCATGTCATATACTCCCAAATCTAAAAGAGCAGAGTCTAAACATTCTAACTAGTGCTTTTAACTGGAGTAGTCAACTGGTTCTTACTAACTCTTAATATTTAAATTTTAATAAGAAAATCTACTTGTGGAATGGAATCAGTAGAAATTCTTATATATACTTATGTTTTCAAGGACAACTCGTTTAGTTTAATAAATATAGAGTAAAATTAATTTTATGAGAAATACCTATATAAGCTTATGATTTATGAATATACACTAAACTAATTTCAAGAGAAATCCTTACCTGTTTCATTCTGATCAGCCATGCATCCATTTTTTCTTCAAACTTTTTGTCAACTTGTAAATCCGTACGTGCACGCTCAGCAACCATTTGTTCTTCTAGCTTACTTTGCAACTCTGAAGCCATTTCTTCTTCTAGCTTGCTTTTTAACTTGGCGGTTATTTGCTCACGTTCTTCTAGTAATTTTCTATTCATTTTCTCTTGCGTCTCTTGATGCATTCTTTCCATTTGAGAAGACATACTTGCCTCTAAGTCTATCTGTTGCAAACTACTTTTTTTTATGCTTCTTTCCATACCCTTTCTCACGAACATAACTAGTTCATTCGCCAAGTACAGTGGCTATCCTCTCCTTCATTATCATCAAATATCACTTCTTCGCTTTGATCATTTTCAGTCATATCTATATCATTATCATTAATGAAAATATCTTCTTCATTATGCCCACTTGTCCCTACTTGTTCTATTACATGATCATAATTAATGATGTGAGGTTCAACATCACTCCCGTGTAAAGACACTAAAATATCATTTTCTTGATCACCATTACGCTCCATATTTAATTCAACATGCTTTTGTTGGTAAGCTTCTCCATTATGTAATGTTTCATCTTCAATATTTGTGCAATTATCATCCTCTTCAAGCATATTAAAAATGTCGCGATGACTTGTCTTTAAAACAACAAGCCAATCTTTATCAACCATGTTGTTGTCATAGAAGACTTGTTCAGACTGAGATGCCAACATAAACGGCTCATTTGTATTCAAGGCACATCGTGTATTCACACTTGCGAAACCATACTTGTCAACTTTATATCCTTTTCCTAAGTGAGCCACATCCCACCAATGACACCTGAAGAGGTAAACTTTTCTATTTCCAGATACGACGACTCGTAAATGTCCTTTAATACACCATAGTACTCCTTCTTAGTGTTTGAATCATCTCCTCTCACAAGAACTCTATTGTTCTGCATTTTTCTTCTTGATTCAAGATCTTTTGTTTTGAATCAAAATTGATTCACCATCAATGTGGAATATCAATGCACCACTGGTCCAGGACCGATTGATAAGCTTATGAGCTTATTATTAGCATTTCTTTGTGCCTCTAATTCCAAGATCTACAGAGTAAGAAAATAACTCCCTCTTAACCAATAATATAATAGGATAATAAAAAAGTATTCAAAAGGAGATTTGATTTAACACTTACATGTGCACGAAACCAAATTGGAAAGTGATTGTTATATCGTTCATCTCTTCTTGAACTTTTCTTTCAATCTCTTTTGTATGTTCCCTACATTTTAGATAGAATTAGTTAAGAGAATGAATGAATTATTCAAATCTGAAATCAAATCCGACACTATCTCATAACTAACTAAAAAATAGAAACTTACTCCATGAATGGCCAAACCTCTTTACAATTTTGAAGAATATACATACATGCTTGCTTAAACTCATCATGAGATACCGTGATGATTTTTGAACCACCTTTTTTTATCCATTATTTTTAAAGATGGACATTTCAGCATTTGACACGGATTCAGAGACATTCCTAGCTGGTCTATTAAACTTGGTTGAGATATTCTTTAAGTTTCGTAAGCATAATGTGAGGCTTTCTTCTGCCAAATAACCTTCTGCAATTGAACCTTCTGAACAATTTTGGTTTCAAGTATATGACTTAAGTGTTCCCATATACCTGTATACAAATGATTAGTTAATATAATTAATGTGTTATTCTAAAACTTTAGTATTGAAATTTATATGAAAAATACATTACCTCTCAAAAAGGCACATCCATCGAGTTTGAACTGGTCCACAAACTTTGCCTCTCTTGCCAAGTGAATTGGAAAATGAACTATAACATCAAAGAATGCCGGAAGAAAAATAATTTGAAGTTTGCATAATATAATAGGAATTTCAGCCTCTAGGATATCAAGATCTTCAATTGTCAAGCAGTTAGAGCATAGATTCTTGAAAAAGTTTCCTAATGCTATAATTGGTTCACACACTTCTTTAGGTAACAAGCCACGTATAGCTACTAGAAAAATATCTTGCAACCATATGTGATGATCATGACTTTCCAATCCATGTATCCTTTTGTCTTGTATGATGACACACCTTGAAATATTTGATGAAAAGGCATCAGGAACCTTCAAATTAGCTAAGAAATGACATGCCCATCAACTTCTTATCGGGGGATAATGCATAGCATGCTGCCGGTAATAAAATATTGTTCCCATCCTCAAGTAGGTGTAACCCTTGCCTGATTCCAAGATCCACCAAGTCATATCTACTTTTCACTGCATCCTTCGGCTTTCCTGTCATATTCATCACAGTAGATACAATATTATCAGGCACATTTCTCTCTATGTCCATTACATCCAAGTTATATCGTAATAGAAAAGACTTCCAATATGGCAATTCGAAAAAAATATTTTTCTTCCTCTAATTGTAAGCATCACTGGGAACATTACGCTTTCGCTTTTTCCCTTTACCATAAGTCACATTTCTAGAACTTTGTAATTGTTCAAGTGCTTCATCGCCTATTAAGGGATTAGGTGCGACATCCATCTCTATTTTTCCATCAAATAACCTCCTATTTTTACGCAATGGATGGTCCACTGGAAGAAAATGACGATGAACCATATAACACAACTTATTACGTAAAGAAACCCATTGACATGCAAGTTTCCCTTTGATTGATCATCCTAAAAGGTTCCCATATGCAGAAAAATCATTAATCGTCCATTTGATAGCCACACACATCCTAAAATTAGTTTTTGAGTATGCATCATAAGTCTCCACCCCCTCCCATAATTCTTTTAACTCTTCAATTATTGATTGCAAGTATACATATATATGATTGCCTGGAGACTTAGGAAATGAAATAAGAAGTGTCATCATGAAATATGGATCCTTCATGCAATTCCATGGTGGCAAATTGTATGGAACTAATATGACTGGGCAAATGCTATAACTAGTACTTATGTTCCCATAGGGCTGGAAGTCGTCACTTGCTAAACTAATCGAACATTTCTTGATTCAGCTGAAAAGGTTGGATAGAGATCATCAAAAGATTTCCAAGCCATGCCATCAGATGGATGTCGCAATACACCATAATCAATATTTTGCTCCTTGTGCCACCTCATTTTTTTTTTTGCTCTCTCTCTTGCCATGTACAATCTCTGTAGTCTTGGTTTGATTGAAAAATATCGCAAGACTTTATGAGTAACTTTCTTGCCTCCGGTATTTTTTGACTTCCATCTAGACTTACTGCACTTAGGAAATGATTCAGCATTGGCATACTCTCTCCAATATAAGATACAATCATTCTCACATGAATCTATTTTTGTATAACCCAAGCCTATGTTTTGAAGTACCTTCTTCGCTTCGTAAAAAGAATTTGGTACAAATGACCTCTCTGGAAGAACTTCTTTAAAGAATCTCAACAATGCATCCATCGATTTGTTGCTCCAATTATTAAGGCACTTCAAGTGAAGTAGTCTAACAACAAAAGACAACTTTGATTTTTTACAGCCAGGATAAAGTTCTTTCTCTGAATCTTCCAATAATTTGTAGAAATGTTTCGCATGAACATTTGGCTCTTCATTTTCCTCTTGATAATTATTCATATTCTCCATGTTTGTAACTTTACAAGTGTCACGAACCAAAATCCACTGAGGGACGTGATGGCGCCGGACACCACTGTCAGGCAAGCCAACCAAATTACTTAATTAGATTCTAATTTAGACAATTTTGAAAACTCAGATTTTTTCTTTTAATTTCATGAGTAAAGAGACAACTGCTTCAATTCAGATTATATGATAAGCAATTAATACGAAATACTTCAAACCATCCCAGAACCTAGTGTCACAAGTGCATGAGCAATTTCTAAAAAATAATACAATACAACATCCGTCCGGAATATAGACGACAGAAAGTAAATACAATTTACTCGAAGGGACTTCACTAGCTGCGGGCCGCCTCGAATAATGCAACTCACCTAGTCCCGAATCATCCGTACTGCTAGCCTAGTAGGCCACTTGAGTTACGTATACTTGTGCAACAAAAATGCACAGAAATGTAGTATGAGTACGAAAATAACATCTACTCAATGAGTATCCCGTCTAATCTCGAAGAAGTAGAGACGAGATGATCGACTTCAATACTTACTAGTGGTCTAATAATGATGTCAATAATACATTAAATCGTGGATTTCTATAAACATGATTTTTAATCCAATAGAGGAAAACAAGTAAACAATTATTTCTTTTATAGGAAATTTCCAAAATTTCTTGTCATTATTTGTCCAAATATTCTCAAGCCATAAAAAGGCAATAACAACGTTAATAAGTTAATGCAGCAATACAAGCATGCGAAAATCATGCCGAGGTCGACGGCCCGCTCCAACAGAAATATAAACTGTGCACTGCCGATGGTCGAACGGTGCGAACCATAGATGCATCTATTTAATCTACCGAGGCGTTCAGCCTGCTCCAAAATTTAAACACACACAGACAGTCAATCAACAGTCCACACGAAGCAATTATCCAAATAAAGTCAATCCTCTTTTAACCTTTTAAGAAAAATGAAGTTTAATCCTTTTAGAATTTATTTACTAACTCAATGTGATTTAAGCAATTCAAGCTGTCAATAAGTTTGTAAATAATCCAAGTATAGCATTCTTTTGGGTCCTAACTACCCGGACAATAGCATAATAGTAGCTACGCACGGACTCTCGTCACCTCGTGCGTACGTAGCTCCCACAAATAGGAGTACATAATCAATTATTTCACCTGTGGGGACAATTCCCTCTTACAAGGTTAGAAAGGAGACTCACCTCGCTCCGAAGATCCGTATCTGGCATTCCATGTTCCTCCGAAGACTCGAACCGATGAACAAATCTCCAAAACTAGCCAATAATGATACCAACCCATTAATATATACTCAATTAATCATTACAACCCAATTTATAACAATTCCTAACCTCGATCGAAAAGTTGACGAAAATACCATCAGGCCCACATGCCCGGATTTTCAAAATTTTTGAAGAATAAGTTTACCCATAGCCTCACGAACTCAAGTATATAATTTTCTCTTAATTCCATATCCAAAATCATGGTCAAAATCCGAGAATACTAATTTTCTAAATCTTCTCTCAAACCCACAATTTCTACCAATTTACATGCTAAAATCCATCAATATATTCAACTCAAGATAGGTGGGGTTAGCTTACCTTGTCGATGATGATGAAATACCCCACTTGAAGCTCTCCAAATTCGCCCATACCAAGAGAAAAATGGGTGAATGAACTCAAACCCCGATTTTAAAATAACACTACCCAGGCAACCCTTCAATGCGATCGCAAACATAGCCCTGCGATCGCATAGGCCAGCTATGCTGCCTCCCAAATTCCTTCTATGCGATCGCATGCTAACCTCCGCGTTCGCACAGGCCAAATGCATCACAGCCTCCAAACGCACACTATGCGATCGCAATTCCAACCCCGCAATCGCATAAACCTTCAACGTGAAGCCCAGCCTCCTCCTCTGCGATCGCATTGCACTTCCTGCGATCGCAAAGGCCAAATCTCAGCCCCCTCAACTCTTGCTCTATGCTATCGGCCCTCTCTTGCGATCACATAGAGTAAAAAACCTGCAGCACTTATACCAGAAAAACCAGCAATCCTCAAAAGGCGAAAATTGATCTGTTGAGCTTTCAAAACACGCCCGAGGCCCCCGGGACCTCAACCAAACCTACCAACCCATCCTAAAACACATTACGGACTTGCTCGAGGCCTCAAATCATATCAAACAATGTTAAAACCATGAATTACACCCCAATTAAAGCTTAATGAACTTTAGAATTTCAAACTTCTATATTCAACGCCGAAACCTATCAAATCACGTCCGATTGACCTCAAATTTTTGCACTCAAGTCATATTCAACATTACGGAACTACTCCGACTTCTGAAATCGGATTCCGACCCCGATATCAAAAAGTCCACTTCCAGTCAAACTTCTCAAAAACCTTCTAATTTTTATCTTTAGCCAAATGACTCCAAAATGACCTACGAACCTCCGAATTCACTTCCGATCGCGCTTCCAATTTCAGAATCACCATACAGAGTTATTCACATACTCAGAATCCCAAACAGACATTGAAAATACTGAAATGCACTCCAAGCCAAACTTATGAAATTTTTTCTAAAATGCTAACTTCCACAATAGGCGACAAAATGCTCACGGGTTATCCAAAACCCAAACCGGGCATATGCCCAAGTGTGAAATCATCATACGAACCTGCTGGAACCTTCAGGTCCTGATTCCGAGGTTGTTTACTCAAAAATTCAACCCTAGTTAATTCTTTCAATTTTAAGCTTCCGAAATGAGAATTCTCTTCCCAAATCAACCCCAAACTTCCCGAAATTCAATTCCGACCATGCATACAAGTTACAACACCTGAAATAAAGCTGCTCATGGCCTCAGACTGCTGAACGACATGTTAGGACTCAAAACAACTGTAACGACCCGACTAGTCGTTTTGCATTCTCGAACCCCATTCCCTTAAATAATCCTTTCTGCATTTGCTTTAGCTGAATTATGACTTGTGGGGGCGGGTGGTTCGGAAGTTAGAAGAATTTCGGGCAAGAATAAGCTTATTCGCTTCATTTAATATCTTCAAAAAGGCCAAGTTTGACTTCGTTCAATATTTTGGGAAAGCGGACATGGAATCGCAATCCGGCAATTTCTGAGGGTCCGTGGGAAAATACGGGACCTGGGCGTGTGCCCGAAATCGAATTCGGAGGTCCCTAGCCCGAGTAATGGAATTTTTCGTAAAAATTATTAAGTTAAGTTTCAAATAATTAAATAAACAAAGAAATTATTGTTTTTATAGGTATCGGGGTCGGATTTCGATTCCGACACTTGGTACGAGTCCAAAATATCATATAAGACTTACCCGTAAAGTTTGGTGTCAATCCGTGTAGTTTAAGGGCGTTTTGACCCGTTGGTAGGAAATTAAGAACTTGAAGTTCATTAGATTTGATTATTTGGTTTTGGGGTCCCATTCCGTGGTTTTATAACATTTTGGGTGTTCCGAAGGTTCGACTAGGTCCGCCTCGTAATTTTAGACTTGTCGATATGCTCGGGCGGGGCTCGGGAGCCTCGAGCGTCAAATGGTCGAGGTTCGAGCGAAGGTAGAAATTGAAAGGGAGCAACATCTGTTGCTTCTGTCATAACCGCTTCTGCGGCTCTTGGATCGCAGAAGCGAGACCACAGAAGCGGTCGTCTAGTCACTGAAGCGAAAGGGACCAGGTTCAGGGGAAATCGCAGAAGCAGACCCCGACCGCAGAAGCGGTCCATCCGCACCAGGCCCTAACCGCAGAAGCGGTGGGATTTCCGCTTAAGCGGACTCGCAGAAGCGAGTAAGGGACCGCAGAAGCGGCCCAGGCCCTTTTTCCCTTTTTCGCAGAAGCGGCCCATTTCTGCAGAAGCGGAACCCGCAAAAGCGGGATTTCTTCCGCAGGAGCGGAAATCACAGGGGGTCAGAACCTCATTTAATTCGAGCTTAAGCTCATTTCCCCCATATCTCTCTCAACTCTTAGGCGATTTTGGTGATTCAAAAGGGGAAGTTTCAGCATAAGATTTTGAGGTAAGTGATCCCCACTCATTCTTAGCTTAAATACATGAACATTAGGTAAATTTAACACCAAGAACATCAAATAAAATCAAGGGTTACGGCTAGACCTAGGGTTTTGGAAAAACTATGATTTAACCACCTAATTAGTTGTGTTATGAACTAAAATTTACGTATTAGTAATCCTTCAGTTATAGAGAATAATTTCCTCAAAAAATCTTGGAAATTGGACACGTGGGCCCGGGGTCAGAATTTAGTAAACTTGCGGGAAAGGTTGGGAAATCACTTAATTAGCTAGAATTCAACCTTGTGAGTAATTATTGATTAGTTCTTGCCTTATTTAAACTAGTTGGTGCTTGTTCGGCTTCGAATTGATCTTGGAGCCTAGTCTTGTGGTTGAAAGCGCGCTTCGGAGCGAAGTGAGTCTCCTTTCTAACCTTGTAAGAGGTAATTGTCCCCTTAGGTTTCGTGTTGAGTGCTTGTTGCTAAATGCAAGGACTACGCACGTGTTATGTGACGAGAGCCCGTGCGTAGCTACTACTATGTTAGATGTCCGGGTAGCTTAGGACCTACATCATGCCTATTAAATATGCTCTTATGGTACATTGTTGTCTTGAACACCTAGCATTTTTTAGAGACTTAAAAAGAAGAATATGAGCTTATTTCTATAAATTAAATTGTGTTGATCTGGTATTTTGCCTACATACGCGTCATTTGATGTGAACTTGATATATATATTATCCTTAATTGTGGATCGGGCCGATCGCCTCGGCATGAATAGATGCATCTATAGGCGCGCCGTCGACCCTCGGCAAGTGCACACTTATTTATGTTGGTTCGGGCCGTCGCCTCGGTATTATGTGCGCATGTTAACTGCGGAAAAGCTTATATATATATGCTTCATTTTGCCACTGTCTCACTTGATAAATGATAAATTCGATGTTGAAATATTCTGGACTTACTCTGCATGTTATAACCTGCCATTACTTGTAAATTCTTTGTTTAATCATGTTATATTCACTCTTGCGTATTTTTATATATATATATATATTAATTGACCTTAGTAAGTATCGAGTCGACCTCTCGTCCCTACTTCTTCAAGATTAGACGGGATACTTACTGAGTACACGTTGTTTACGTACTCATGCTACACTTTTGTACTTAAATGTATAGGGTTTGAGGCAGGTGAATTCGGACATCACTCGGGTGCATATCAGTTAGCACTTCCTGGGACTTCTACGGTGAGCTGCCTTCTCCCTCATACCGATTCGCAGCCGAAGGAGTCCTTTCCTGTATTTATGATTTTCTGTATATTCTGATTAACACAGTAGGACATTATTTTGTATATTTTTGTGTATACTCTACTGGTCGCCCGTAGCTAGTGATACCGGGTTCTGGCACACACTGTAGACAACATTTATTTTGGGGTTTGTATGAGTATGTCAGTACTGTATGATCTTGCTAGTTTCGTTTATTTATTTGAAAAACACTAGTATATTCGGTTGATTAATTAACAGTCGAGACTTAATCAAAACTTCCACAGTTGGTAGGCCTAGCTGCGGTGTTAGGCGCCATCATGACCTGGTTAGGCAAAATGGGTCGTGACAATATGGTATCAGAGCACTAGGTTCACGTAGGTCTCACAAGTTACGGGCAAACCTAATAGAGTCTTGTAGATCGGTACGGAGATGTTTGTATTTATCTTCGAGAGGCTATAGGGTGTTAGGAAAGACTACTCTTTATTCCTTCTTCATCGTGCAAGGGTCAGTGTACTAAGTTTCCTCTTTTATTCTCTCACAGATGGTGAGGACCCGTACTGCTGATGTTTCGGACCCGGGATGAGCTGCTCCCCCCGTTGCCAGAGGCCGAGGTAGAGGTCGGGGGAGGGCACCGGTACGTGGTAGGGGACGAGGGCATCCCAGAGCTATCCCTGATGCACCACCAGCAGACACTGTGGGGGATCCCACTACTGAGGAGCAGGGCGAGGCGCCCGCAGATGTGCCTACTCCGGCGGATTTCATGACTGCGCCGGGATTCTAGGAGGTCATGGGCCGTATGCTTTGGTTCATGTACACCATGACTTAGGCTGGTTTATTTCCAGTAGATCCAGTAGCTTCGTAGGCTAGAGGGGGAGCACAGACCCCTACTGCCCAGGCTCTAGTTCAGGCAGCAGCAGTATATCATACCTCGGGCGCCCAACCCGCAGAGGGGGTCCAGCCAGTTGTTGAGGCTGTACCCCAGCCTAGGCCAGCTGTGGAGTACGATTCGCAGAAGCTACTAGACAGATGGACCAGACTTCACCCCCCAGTCTTCGGAGGCGAGCACCATGAGGACGCTCAGGATTTTATTGATAGGTGCAGGGACAGACTGCACGCTATGAGGATATTGGAGTCACATGGAGTTGACTTCACTACTTTTTAGCTTGAGGGCAGGGCCCGCAGATGGTGGTAGTCTTATATTCTTGGCAGGCCCACCGGTTCACCTCCCATCACTTGGGGTCAGTTTGTGCAGTTGTTTTTGGACAGGTATATTCTGCCCTCTGAGAGGGAAGAGCTGCGGTATCAGTTTGAGCATCTTGAGCAGGGTCAAATGTCTGTGACCGACTATGAGGCAAGGTTTTCTAAATTATCACGCCATGCACTCATGATACTTCCGACAGATGCAGAGAGAGTGCGAAGGTTTGTTGCTGGATTGCAACCCGGTATTCGATCGAGGACGGCCCGAGAGGTAGAGATGGGTACAGAGTATCAGCTTGTGGTCGAGATTGCTCGCTGGATCGAGGGTTATCGTCAGAGGGGTAGGGAGCAGATGCAGCAGGACAAGAGAGCCAGATTCCTTGGAGAGTTCAGAGGTGACCCAGCTAGGGGTAGAGGCTAGTTTAGGAGGGGACAGCCCAGTAGGCCCCCATCTTCAGCACCACCACTTCCCGCCCGGGGTGCTCCAGCACGCCCCTATTTCAGCGCCATGCCAGAGAGTTCCTACCGTCCGCCAGCCATTCAGGGTTCTACCAGTGGGTATTCAGGTCCCCAGGGTTCTTCTGGTCCCTACTTTAGTGCTATACCGGAGACTACATATCGTCCACCGGCTATTCAGGATCCTCCCACGGGATCCACGAGCCACCAGGGACCGTCATCAGGACAGTAGGTTGTCGTGCCATGTTGCTTTGAGTGTGGCGATCCAGGTCACATGAGAAGATCTTGCCCCAGGCTTAGGGGCAAGGCAGTACAGCAGGGGCAGCAGCCCATGACTCCAGCACCAGCGGCCCAGTCATCTAGAGGTGGAGGGCAGAGTGGTAAAGGCCGATCCAGAGGTGGAGGCCAGACAGGGAGAGGTCAGCCAGCTACTCCTCAGTCATGAGGACGCCAGACAGCCAGTACTCCAGCTAGATTCTACGCTCTCCCGGTTAGGCCGGATGCATTAGCCTCAGACGCCGTCATCACAGGTATTATTTCTGTCAGTGGCAGAGATGCATCGGTATTATTTGATCCAGGGTCCACTTATTCATATGTATCATTTCTGTTTGCACGTTACCTGGCCACTACTCCTGAGCCCTTGGGTGTTCTTGTTCATGTGTCCACTCCTGTGGGCGATTCTGTGGTGGTGAACCGGGTCTACCGATCTTGTGCAGTTACTTTCTGTGGTTTTGAGACTAGGGCAGATCTCCTGTTGCTTGATATGATCGACTTTGAGGTTATCCTGTGCATGGATTGGCTATCTCCTCACCACGCCGTTCTAGATTGCCATTCCAAGACTGTTTCTCTAGTGATGCCAGGATTGCCGAGACTGGAGTGGAGGGGCTCCACTGTAGATACACCTAGCCGGGTTATTTCCTTCCTGAAGGCTCAACGCATGGTTGAGAAGGGGTGTTTGGCCTACTTAGCTTATGTTCGAGATACCACTATAGAGTCTTCGACGATTGATTCAGTACCAGTAGTCCGATAGTTCGACGATGTTTTTCCTTCTGATCTTCCTGGCATGCCTCCGGATCGTGATATTGATTTCTGTATTGACTTGGATCCAAGAACTCAGCCTATATCTATCCCACCATACCGTATGGCTCCTAGGGAGATGAAGGAGTTGAAGGAGCAGTTGGAGGAGTTGCTAGCTAAGGGATTTGTTAGGCCCAGCGTATCGCCTTGGGGTGTGCTAGTGCTGTTCGTAAAGAAGAAGGATGGGACAATGCTGATGTGTATTGATTACCGCCAGTTGAACAAAGTCACCATCAAGAACAAGTATCCATTGCCCCGCATTGATGATTTGTTCGACCAGTTGCAGGATGCTAGGGTGTTCTCTAAGATCGACCTGAGATCGGGGTATCATCAGCTGAGGATTTGGGATTCAAATGTTCCGAAGACCGCATTCCGGACGGGATATGGCCACTATGAGTTCATGGTGATGTCATTTGGCTTGACTAATGCTCCAGCGGCGTTTATGGATTTGATGAATAGAGTGTTCAGGCCCTATATTGATTTTTTTGTCATTGTTTTCATTGATGACATCTTGGTATATTCACGTAGCCTAGGGGAGCACGAGCAGCACTTGAGGGTAGTGCTCCAGACCTTGCGAGAGCAGAAGCTTTATGCTAAGTTCTCCAAGTGTGAGTTTTGGCTAGAGTCAGTGGCATTCTTGGGGCATATCGTGTCAGGAGAGGGTATTAAGGTGGATCCCAAGAAGATCGAGGCAGTTCAGAGTTGGCCACGCCCTACTTCAGTGACCGAGATCAGGAGCTTCCTGGGGTTAGCAGGATATTATCGGCGATTTGTTCAGGGCTTCTCATCCATTGCATCACCTCTGACCAGATTGACCCAAAAGGGGGCCCCATTCTGTTGGTCCGATGATTGTGAGGAGAGCTTTCAGAAGCTCAAGACGGCTTTGACTACGGCACCAGTTCTTGTATTGCCTTCCGGTTCAGGGACTTATACGGTATATTGCGACGCTTCTCGCGTTGGCTTGGGGTGTGTATTGATGCAGGAGGGGCGAGTTATTGCATATGCCTCTCGTCAGCTGAAGGTTCATGAGAAGAATTATCCTGTGCACGATCTAGAGTTGGCGGCGATTGTTCATGCTCTTAAGATATGGAGGCATTATTTATATGGGGTGTCATGTGAGGCGTATACAGACCATCGCAGCTTGCAGCATTTGTTCAAGCAGAGGGACCTTAATTTGAGACAGCGCAGGTGGCTCGAGTTGCTGAAGGATTACAACATTACCATTCTTTATCACCCAGGCAAGGCGAACGTGGTTGTGGATGCCTTGAGTAGGAAGGCAGAGAGCATGGGTAGCTTGGCATTCATTCCTGCAGAGATGAGGCCACTAGCTTTGGACATACAGTCCCTGGCTAACAGACTTGTGAGATTGGACATTTCAGAGCCCAGTCGGGTCCTAGCATGTGTGGTTGCTCAGTCTTCGTTGTTGGGGGAGATTAAGGCCCGACAGCTTGATGATCCGCATCTGGCAGTTCTCAGAGAGACGGTGCTTCAGGGAGGCGCCAAGGAGGTTTCTATTGGCGAGGATAGTGTATTACGGCTCCAAGGCCGTGTATGTGTTCCTAATGTTGATGGCTTAAGAGAGAGGATTCTAGAGGAGGCCCAAAGTTCGAGGTACTCCATTCATCCAGGTGCTACGAAGATGTACCGTGACTTGAGACAGCACTACTGATGGCGAAGGATGAAGAAAGACATTGCGGAGTATGTAGCTAGATGTTCAAATTGCCAGCAAGTCAAGTATGAGCACCAGAGGCCAGGTGGCCTACTTCAGCAGATGCCCATTCCGGAAATGGAAGTGGGAGCGCATCACCATGGATTTTGTAGTTGGGTTGCCGCGGACTCAGCAGAAGGTTGATTCGGTGTGTATTATTGTGGATAGATTGACCAAGTCTGCCCATTTCATTCCAGTGGCGACTACTTATACGGCAGAGAGGTATGCCCAGATTTACATTCGGGAGATAGTGAGATTGCACGGTGTGCCGGTCTCCATCATATCAGACAGAGGCCCTCAGTTCACTTCCCATTTCTGGAGAGCTGTACAGCGAGAGTTGGGGACCCGCTTAGAGCTTAGCACGGCATTTCATCCTCAGACCGACGGACAGTCGAAGCGAACAGTTCAGATTTTAGAGGATATGCTTAGAGCATGTGTGATCGACTTTGGAGGGCAGTGGGATCAGTTTTTGCCCTTGGCGGAGTTTGCATATAATAACAGTTACCAGTCCAGCATAGAGATGGCCCCGTATGAGGCATTGTATGGTCGGCGTTGTCGTTCT
>MU734905.1:50642-72423 GCA_026770625.1 Nicotiana glauca
GCATTTGCTTTAGCTTAATTATGACTTGCGGGGTCGGGTGGTTCGGAAGTTAGAAGAATTTCGGGCAAGAATAAGCCTATTCGCATCATTTAATATCTTCAAAAAGGTCAAGTTTGACTTCGGTCAACATTTTGGGAAAGTGGACCCAGAATCGTGATCCGGCAATTTCTGAGGGTCCGTGGGAAAATACGGGACCTGGGCGTGTGCCCGGAATCAAATTCCGAGGTCCCTAGCCCGAGTAATGGAATTTTTCGTAAAAATTGTTAAGTTAAGTTTCAAAGAATTAAATAAACTAAGAAATTATTGTTTTTATAGGTATCGGTGTCAAATTTTGATTCCGACACTTGGTACGAGTCCGAAATATCATATAAGACTTACCCGTAAAGTTTGGTGTCAATCCGAGTAGTATAAGGGCGTTTTGACCCGTTGGTAGGAAATTAAGAACTTGAAGTTCATTAGATTTGATTATTTGGTTTTGGGGTCCCGTTCCGTGGTTTAATAATGTTTTGGGTGTTCTGAAGGTTCGACTAGGTCCGCCTCATGATTTCAAACTTGTCGGTATGCTCGGGCAGGGCTCGGGAACCCCGAGCGTCAAATGGTCAAGGTTCGAGCGAAGCTAGAAATTGAAAGGGAGCAACATCTGCTGCTTCTGTCATAACCGCTTCTGCGGCTCTTGGATCGCAGAAGCGAGACCGCACAAGCGATCGTCTAGTCGCTGAAGCGGAAGGGGATAGGCCCAAAGGAAACCACAGAAGCGGACCCCCGACCGAAGAAGCGGACCCCCGATCGCAGAAACGGTCCATCCGCACCAGGCCCTAATCGCAGAAGCGGTGGGATTTCCGCTTAAGCGGACTCGCAGAAGCGAGTAAGGGACCGCAGAAGCGGCCCAGGCCCTTTGTCCCTTTTCCGCAGAAGCGGCCCATTTCCGCAGAAGCAGAACCCTCAGAAGCGGGATTTCTTCTGCAGGAGCGAAAATCACAGGGGGTCAGAACCTCATTTAATTCGAGCTTAAGCTCATTTCCCCCCATATCTCTCTCAACTCTTAAGCGATTTTGGTGATCAAAAGGGGAAGTTTCAGCATAACATTTTGAGGTAAGTGATCCCCACTCATTCTTAGCTTAAATACATGAACATTAGGTAGATTTAACACCAAGAACATGAAATAAAATCAAGGGTTAGGGCTAGACCTTGGGTTTTGGAAAAACTATGATTTAACCACCTAATTAGTTGTGTTATGAACTAAAATTTACGTATTAGTAACCCTTAGGTTATAGAGAATAATTTCCTCAAAAAATCTCGGAATTTGGACACGTGGGCCCGGGGTCGGAATTTAGTAAACTTGCGGGAAAGGTAGGGAAATCACTTAATTAGCTAGAATTCAACCTTGTGAGTAATTATTGATTAGTTCTTGCCTTATTTAAATTGGTTGGTACTTATTCGGCTTCGAATTGAGCTTGGAGCCTAGTCATGTGGTTGAAAGCACGCTTCGGAGCGAGGTGAGTCTCCTTTCTAACCTTGTAAGAGGGAATTGTCCCCTTAGGTTTTGTGTTGAGTGCTTGTTGCTAAATGCGGGGACTACGCACGCGTTATGTGACGAGAGCCCGTGCGTAGCTACTACTATGTTAGATGTCCGGGTAGCTTAGGACCTACATCATGCCTATTAAATATGCTCTTATGGTACATTGTTGTCTTGAACACCTAGCATTTATTAGAGACTTAAAAAGAAGAATATGAGCTTATTTCTACAAATTGAATTATGTTGATCTGATATTTTGCCTACGTACGTGTCATTTGATGTGAACTTGATATATATATTATCCTTAATTGTGGATCGAGCCGATCACCTCGGTATGAATAGATTCATCTATAGGCGCGCTGTCGACCCTCGGTAAGTGCATACTTATTTATGTTGGTTCGGGCCGTCGCCTCGGTATTATGTGCGCATGTTAATTGTGGAAAAGCTTATATATATATGCTTCATTTTGCCACTGTCTCACTTGATAAATGATAAATTCAATGTTGAAGTATTCTGGACTTACTCTGCATGCTATAACCTGCCATTACTTGTAAATTCTTTATTTAATCATGTTATATTCACTCTTGCGTATTTATATATATATTAATTGACCTTAGTAAGTATCGAGTTGACCTCTCGTCTCTACTTCTTCGAGATTTGACGGGATACTTACTGAGTACACGTTGTTTACGTACTCATGCTACACTTCTGTACCTAAATGTACAGGGTTTGAGGCAGGTGGATTCGGACATCACTCGGGTGCATATGAGTGAGCACTTCCTGGGACTTTTACGGTGAGCTGCCTTCTCCCTCATGCCGATTCACAGCCGAATGAGTCCTTTTCCTGTATTTATGATTTTCTGTCTATTCTGTTTCAGACGATAGGACAGTGTTTTGTATATTTTTGTGTATACTCTACTGGTCACCCGTAGCTAGTGACACCGGATTCTGGCACACACTGTAGAGAACATTTATTTTGGGGTTTGTATGACTATGTCAGTACTGTATGATCTTGCTAGTTTCGTTTATTTACTTGAAAAATACTAGTATATTCGGTTGATTAATTAACAGTCGAAACTTAATCAAAACTTCCGCAGTTGGCTGGCCTAGCTGTGGTATTAGGCGCCATCATGACCTGGTTAGGCAAAATGGGTCGTGACAACAATCGGTCGGGTCGTTACAACAAGCATCATCAATCATTTCTGGAATATCATCTGTTTCAACAGTATCATCATCTACTTCGACATTGCATACATCATTAGTATTTTCAACTCTTACTAATATTTCTCCATGCAAGTCCTACACTTTATAACTGTCCCAAAAACCTTTCCCACCAAGTCTATTCTTACTTGGATTCTTGTCTTGAATGCAATTTTTCTATACCCTTTACAAGGACATCAAATTACAGAGCTCACATTTGGTTGACTGTAATATACCTTCTGTCACATCTATCCCTAATATTCAACCAACTTTTATCCATATCTTTTCTACAAAACAATGCAATCAATTAGCCAATTAAAGGGAATCAATAATCAAAGCAAACCAATTATAAGCAAGTATTAAACTCAATGATTCTACACAAGTAGAATCAATAATTTAAACATAAGCTATATAAAAAATGTTTGAATTGAATAATTCAACACGTGTACACACACCAGGATATAGGACATTTTTTTTATAATAATGATAATACATTAGACATGCTAAAAAATAATTAAATACCATAAAATGGTCTTATAGAAGACAACTCCCAAAAAAATCCATTCAATTATCATGTAAGGTTAGACTAAGTTTATTTTTCCCTTCTCAAAAAGTAAAGAACCTCTTGTCTAACTTTAAATGTATGAATGAACTCTCGTTAAGACTCATAGTTCAGAAGAAGATTTAATATAGAATCCATTAAATTAACACATTTAATCATTTTGCATTATTGGTAAAACTAAAATAGATTAGTTAATGGAATTTCAATATAGATAAACACTCGTACTGAGAAAGAACATATATTATACAATATAGGAAATGAAACTAATATTTTAATTAATGGTTTTTTTCTTGTTTATTAAATCATTTCTCTTCTAATAATATTCATAAATATATATTATAAAATCAGAGGAATGAAATCCTACAATAACTTCAAGGGAAAAACACACATAAAGTCATCAATAACTGACAAATCTCACTTTTCTCTATCCCAAATATATTTTTCTATAAGAAAGACCACACACAAAATAATCCCAACAAAATTTAATGAAAAAATAAAGAGAAAGAATCTGATATTACAGATTGTACATCGGACAAATCTAGATAAAAATAGAGGTTTGATGATATATATGAGTATCTTTTCTTCAATAATAAAGTTGAAATCAAGCAACAAATAATTCCTAAACTGATTGAGAAGAAATATCTTACTAATATTCTTTGGTAAAACCTCAAGAAATCCAAGAAACAATACACCTTTGTTAGGCTCTTCAGTGCAGCAGGGTAAAAATCGCCATTTGGGTGAGAATGGTCACTTGGATTCTTCGATTTTATTTTCTTGCTTAGGGCTATTTTGAAGAGAGAATTCTATTTGGATTTTGAGATTAGAAATTGATCTCTTGAGTTAGGGCTACTTTTGAGTTTTGAGCAGATTCTTTTAACTTTCAACAGCAAAAGAAATAACTTTACATATTTCTGAAGTGTTTGTATTTTAATTTATCTTTAATACTTTAAAATTAAATGATTAGTCACAATCAAATTTCTACAAAAGTCAACAATCTACCTTTTTGGAGCCAAATTTTCTCTTTTAGCGGGAAAGTAAAATTTTATTCTGTTACTAAAAATATTTGTTGCGACTTGGTAAAATTGCCACTATAGTGTCTTTTCCATGGTGACCTATTATAGTCACCACAAATAATTTTACCTTTCTATTGTGATTTGTTAGAGTCGCCACTAAATCCCTAACTGTTGTGACGATTAGTAGAGTCACCACTGATACCTGCCACTAAAAACTATTTTTTTTGTAGTGACAGATAGTTCCCTTACTTCTTTGAGAGTGGATTTATAGAAACAACGAGAAGTGGCTAATTGACCCTGGTTCCTTACTTTGAACACCATAAGAAAGTTGATGGACTGAAACATCTCATCCGTCATGTTCAGGTTGCTCTAACTTTTGACACGTGTCAGCCGTTGATTGGCCGCCTTTGATAGTTACCGAATGTGAAACGTCACCCATTTATTATTCCTTTCCTATAAAAGCTCTGGTTTCCTTTTTCCACTTTTTTACTTTCTGATTTCGAACCTTTTTTAGTTACCCTCGAGTTTTTAATCTGTTTATCAATCCTTCAAATCTTCATAGCTTATTCTTCACATTTTCTTATCTTCGAATATTCATACCAAATATTAGAAACTTCATACCAAACCTTCAAACCATCATACCAAATTTTCAAAACTTCATATTCCCAAATCAAAAATGTCTAAGACTTTGAGTACCCCAAAGCACTGCCCCACAACTTCTTCCCGGCCACCAGCACCAAAATGATGCCTTCGATGATGGCCCCGGAACATTCGCTTACAGAGTTTATTTCCCGTGGCTACTCTATGTAAGCCTGCTACTAATCATGCCAAGCAGGAATGGATACAAGCAAGGAAGAATAAATACCAACAGGATAATAAGGGTCACATTGTTGATAACAAACAAGGTAAGGAAGCTGACAAGGGTAAAGGGAAGGACAAACTTGAGGAAGTAGCAACCAAGAACAAGTTTAATACATTAGAGGTTGAGGAAGTTCATCAACCTACTCTACAAAATACTGAAGGCAAATGTGAGGATCATAGCAATAGTAAGAAGAAGGAACATGGGGAAAAATAATAAAAGAAGGGATATGAGAAGGGAAAAGAAGGGAATACGGGAGAATCAAGCCCTAATCCTAAGGCTTGTGGGGTTAGGTTGGGAAAGATGCTAATATTAAACCTAATAGAGAAGGTAATCAACAGGAACTTAGGCATGTGAAGAAGGAAACAGTTGAGAAAGTGTTGGGAGATCAGCATAATGGGAACGTAGCTAAGGCTAATCCTATTGTTCCTAGTGATCCAAGTACTGATGAAAGGGCTTATAAGGAATTCACAATAGACTAGGTTCATAGAAAGTTTAGAACTAGCAAAGAGGAGCTAAGGCAACTTAATGTGACTGCAAACTAATCAAGATATGCCATCTCAAACATTGGCAGATTATGGGTAGCTTGAGGACCTTGATGAGATAAACTTAACAAAGGTTGTAGGGAGTGATGCAATTAAGGTGGAGGATTATCAACTAGGCACAACAAAGACAACATGAGACAAAGTGAGGGATAGCGGCCCTGCTGGCGATAGGCCACCAATGCAAGCCTAAACCCAGTCTCCCTAGGCGTTAGGCTTGCGACGCTAGGCCTAAAACCAGGTACCCAAGGCGTTGGGCTAGCTACCTAGGCCTGGAGCTAGGGTCACCTGATGAAGCAATGATAGTAAACCTTATACCTATTGCAACTGGCAAGATTTTGGCCTATGTAGAGGATGTTCCGGTGTATGTATTGGAGAACAAACTTGATGATAATGAGAAGATTAGGGATGATACAGTAGGGTCTGACCAAAGCACAGCCAATGGAAAGGGTGGTAATATCAGTAGAATAGACATTTATGAGCAGACTACCACAGTAATTCCTAGGCAAGGCAGTGTTTATAAGCAGGAATTCAAAATGATGCAGGTTGCTGCTTCTTCTATGGTGAATAGCAATGAAAAGCCTGATGAGAAGGAAATTATTCCAAGAGCATCTGGGGAAATAAAGGGAGAGCCTATGGAATATGGTACTGATCAAATTATACAGTTGCATCTTAATGTTCCACTACAATATTTACTAGATTTAGTTACACCCAATATGGCACCAATTGATAAAGATTTAATGAGACAAATTCTATGGAGGATGAGGGAGATGATGAACCAACAGCATAAAACTTCAAACAAGTGGATAGAGAAGGGGATCTATCACTTATATCCAGTGCTAAAGTAGGTAAGAAAACACAGAAGAATCAGAATAAAGAGCCACAACAACCTTCGAGAATTATGCTCAGAAGTGCAGCTTCTCTATCTAAATGATGATCAAAACATTAATATGGAATATAAGGTCTGTGAATACATAACAAGCCTTTCCTAGGGTGATTAACATGAATTGGGAGCATAACTTTTGTATAGTTTCATTGATGGAGCCTTTTCAAAAGAAGAGACTCATTGATAGATATAGAAGAAGTTTGAATATGGAGACGGCTTATGCAAACATTAATGGGCAAATATGGTTGTTCTTTGATGCAGTGGTGGAATGGGAATTAGTGGAGGATACTGAGAAACATATGACTATGAGAGTGTTTCATCATGACCTGGGCAGCACATGATGATAACATTTGTTAATGCAAAGTTCTCGGCAATAGAGAGGTTGGAATTATGGGATCACTTGTATTACTTAGCAAGTGATATGAAATTGCCATGGTTGGTAGGAGGGGATTTTAATGTGATATTACATAAAGATGAGAAAATAGGAGAACTACCAGTACACCCGCCTGAATACGAGGATTTTGCATTTTGTGTAAAGTCTTGTGGTTTGTTTGAGCAAGGATACAAAAAAAGTCCATTTACATGGTGGAATGGGAGATCCAATATTTTGTGTATATTCAAAAGATTGGATAGGATCTTTGTGAATTTGTCATTTCAGAACATGTTGCCAACTATTGAAGTTTTACATCTAGTCAGAACTAGATCATATCATGCACCATTGTTAATGACTTGTGTTGAGCAGATGTTTGTCAATCCTTTCAGGTTCTTGTACTTTTGGACTAAGCATGCTAAATTTATGAATGTGGAGAGGCAGAATTGGGAACCTAATTTTATATGGGATCCTTTTTTTATGTTCAAGCAAAAACTCAAGAGGGTGAAGGCAGCACTGTCAAAATGGAACAGGGAAAATTTTTGGTGATATATTCAAATAGATGGCTATTTTGGAAGCCATTGTTAGGGTGAAAGAGATGTTGTTTGAAGAAGAGCCCACAACTGAGAACATGATTGTGCTTCAAAAGGCTCAATCTGAATTAAAGAAATAGTTGAGTATAGATAAGTAGTATTGGAAGCAAAAGGCTGGGATGACTTGATTTGTTGAAAGGGATAGGAATACAAATTTCTTTCACAATCATGTCAATGGAAAAAGAAATAAATTGCTATTGAAGAGGATCAAAAGTGGAAGTTTGGTATGGATTGAAGACCAGGAGCAATTGGCTACAGCTGCAGTAGACTTCTATAAAAGAAAAGTTTACAAATGAAGGTGATACATTTGACTTTTCCTTGCTCAATAGTGTACCTTCGATGGTCATTATGGAACAAAATTTGGAACTTAGCAGATTTCCAACAATTGAAGAGGTAAAGACAGCAATTTTTGAGCTTAGTGGAGAGAGTCCTAGTGATCCAGATGGATTCACTGGCCTGTTTTATCAAACATGGTGGGATGTTATTGGTGATGATATATATATAACATGGTGCTACACTTCTATGGCGGAGCTTCAGTGCCTAAATTCGTCACTCACACCAATCTAGTGTTGCTGCCTAAGAAACCTAGAGTTGAGACCTTTTCTGACTTAAGACCTATTAGCTTGATCAACTTCATTAACAAGGTCTTGTCTAGGGTGTTACATGATAGATTGGAAATTTTTTTGCCTTCTTTAATATCTCCTAATCAATCCGGATTTGTGAATGGTAGGAGTATATTTGAAAACATCTTATTGACTTAAGAAATTGTCACGGACATAAAGTTAATAGGAAATCCAGGTAACGTGGTGATGAAGCATGCTATGACTAAGGCCTATGATAGAGTTTCATGGAAGTACTTATTTCATGTACTAAGGAAGATGGGATTTTCTGAGAAATTTATCAACATGGTGTGGAACTTGGTTTCAAATGACTGGTACTCAGTATTGGTGAATAGGCAATCCTCAGTGTTCTTTAAGTCTACAAGGGGTGTGAAGCAAGGGGATCCTCTATCACGAGCATTGTTCATTCTATCAGCTAAGGTACTTTCTAGGTCTTTGAATAAGCTATTTAAAGACAGGTCATTTGGGAGATTTGAAATGCCTAAGTGGTCTGATCCTTTAAACCACCTGGCATATGTTGATTATACTATAATCTTTTCTTCTTCTCATCCTCCATCCTTGAGCAATATTATGGTAGTGTTGGGTAACTATGAGAAGATATACGGTAAAATGATCAACAAAGATAAGAGCTCATACTACATGTATTCATAGATTCCTAATGGATTGTGTCAGGCGGTTAGAGCTATTATAGGATTTGCAAGAGGTAAATTCCCCTTCACATATCTAGGGTGTCCAATTTTTTATACTAGAAGGAGGAAGGAATATTATGAGGATCTTATCAATAAAGTGAAGATTAAATTGCATTCATGGAAAGGAAAGCTGCTATCATTTGGAGGAAAGCCAACACTCATTACTAGTGTGTTGCAAAGTATGTCAATCCACATGTTATCAGTCCTTCTTTGCCTTCCTAAAAGGGAAGGAGACCTAGATTTTAGATCATTACATTATGTGTCGAGATCATTGTTTGCTAAACTATGGTGGATTTTTACGACCACAAATTCTTTATGGTGTAATTTCATGTGGAATAAGTATTGTAAGAAGGAGATAGCAACGGTGGTACAGTTTAAAGGGGATCTAATGTTTGGAGACAAATGTTGAATGCTAGGGAAGAAGTAGAACATGAGATCCTATGGGAATTGAAGAGTGGAATAACTAATATTTGACAAGAAAATTGGACTGTATTGGGTGCATTTCATCACGTATTACCTGAAGATTTTTCAATCAATGAAGATCTTCAGGATGTGGCAGAATTACGGCAAGGTGAAACATGGGATGATCAATTGTTAGATCAAACCTTCAATTAGGAAATTGCAGAATATATAAAGCTAAATATGCATTATGAAGGCAGTGAGGGATACTGGGATAGGCCATACTAAATTCCAACTCCTTCAGGCAAGTTTAGTGTTAGTAGTGCTTGGAAAATATTAAGGCATAGGGCTGATCCTAATTACGAATTCAAGTTAATGTGGATTAAAGGCTTACCATTCAAGATATCCTTAATCTTGTGGGTAGAGAAAGAAAATAGCCACTGATGACATGTGGAAGAGGCAAGGGAAAATGGTGATGTCTAGGTGTTGGTGTTGTCAGAAGCCCCAACAGGAATCTATTGAGCATATATATATCACAAGTCCTACTGCCTCTAAAGTATGGAACTTGTTCATGGGGACTGCCGGAATTACTATGCCATTGATTCAATTGAAGAAGGTTATAAGGCATTGTTGGTATGCTCAATGTTGTCCAAAGCTAAAGCCATTGTTTCAAGCAGTACCAGCTATTGTCACTTAGGAACTTTGGAAGAGAAGAAATACAGGCAAAAATAAGGGTTCAGTGTCCACAAATGCTAACACCGCAACCTCAAAATTCCAGGAAAAATAACCTTGATCGACCATCTCAGGTCCGAGATGGACAAGATCAAGTCTTCAACAGATGAGATTAGGGCAAAATGGATCTCCTAGTATTGGAGCGAGATGCCACCAAAGAGGATCTGGAATTGACCAAAGTGTAGCTCTGAGTGATGAGAGAGAAGGGCGAGAAATGGTCTCGGCTGAATGAGGAGCTCTGGGCACAGCTTGCCTCGGCCATTGTAGAACGCGATGCCCTCATCCAAGGTTCACAATCTGAAATTCATATTGGAAATGGCTTCGAACGAGGCCTCTGAAGCCTACGAAATGATGGCTCAGTACAAGAATGATGTAAAAGAAGTCGAAGCACATGTTATAACGAAGACCGAGTATGTGAAGTGGCTATTACAGAGAGAGACTCTCGAGGAGATCCAAGCCAGAGCAGTTGGCTCAGCGGACCATGCTGAGGAGGCCAAGAGGCTCAAAGCCAAAGCTAAGTCAAAGTACCAGTCCGAGGGTTCAGATAGTTAGTTTAGCTCCGAGGAAGACTAGGCAGGAGATGCCGTAGCTTATTTTTGCCTTTTTTTCCTTTTTGTACTCACACATTTTGTACTCTGGGGATGTTTAATAGTGCCTCTGTAAATACCTTTTGGTAAATATATATCGGCTACATGTTGTGTCCCTTAATTTTTCTGTATTTTTTTATGTTTAAGCCTTACGATATACGACTTGTGTCTTGGACTTAATTTGCCATCGATGGCTTAGCATAGAATTTGACATTGCTTAAATTATTCAATTTTTCAAAGCCTGGAAGAGGCCTGGGTTAAATAATAACTCCGAGTTGCTTTCACTTTGGAGGACCCGATAAAAAATAAAGTCTTTGCTAAAATATTCGAATGATTTATCCAAACACAACTAATTTTTTCCAAAGGTGGCTCTTTTCATGGCTGCAATTTGAGACTCGTTGAATTGGTGAGGTTGGAAGTAATATTTTATGGATTTAAACCTGTAAGGACCTTACTTTTTATGCAAGAACTCGGACATCTCTTAGCCATTTATGCGTTATGATCGAAGCTCTAAAGGCTTCGTATCATAAGTTGGAAATGGCCTTTCGTTTTGGGACCTGCCTTGTAGGATCAGTGCCTTCAGGATTTTGTAGCCCGATTTTCCAGATCTTACTGTAGGATTGTAGTCGCAGTTCGGGGTGACCTGTAAACTTAGGGGTCTTTAGATGTTGTGCACAGTATTGAGGGTTCTTACCGCTTTCGGGGTTTTATGTCCCGTTTAATGGTGGCTCGTGGGCCTAGTAAGTATTGAACCCGGTATTCATTCTAAGTGATTTAACGAAAACATTGCTTTTTCAAATGTGAACCAATGAAACATAGAAGGCGAATTTATTTTTGTTACTTTGAATGTATTGTTGAAGATACAAAAGCTATCCGCCATGGAGAGAATGAGCTATGTGGGCATGGTGCGTTTAACCTTTTAACGCTTACAATAAATCAAAATATTCAATCATTTGCTTTCAATGTCAAATAGGAGTGCCTTCTAATTTCCAAACTTAGGTATTCGGTTCTTGACTCAGGATGTGATAGTCCCCTAGTATTCGAGACTGAGTTTTGAGGGCTCGAATACTATCGATTCGATACGGATGATCCATAATCTCTAACATTGGACCAATAGTCAAAACTAGGGTAGCACGCTCACTGTTGCCTCATTAAAACCCTTTCCATAAAACCCACCTTGGAAAAAAATCGGGCGAAGGGAAAAAGTGTGCAACACTTAATTTCAGACCTAATCCTTGGATTTGACTTTGATTGAGCACCTGCATAGGTTAGTTAAAATCATAATAATCCATAAAAAATTCATGTGTTCATACATTAGTTGTAGTACCGCTTTAGCTGTGCCACATTCCAGTTACTTGGTAGTTGTACGCCACTTTCGGCCTCAAGCTGGTACGAGTCTTTCCCGGTTATACCAGTGACTTTGTACGGTCCCTCCCAGTTCGGGCCTAACTTAACTTCATTCGGGTTATTGGTATGTAATGTGACTTTCCTCAATACCAATTCCCTGATTTGGAAGTGTCAAAGGTTTTCCCTTCGGTTGTAGTATCTTCCCATTCACTATTTTTAAGCTGTTAACCAGACTAGGGAGGCTTCTCACCTTTTATATGCTAATTTTAAACTTGTGTCCATGGCCTCGTCATTCGATGTCTCCATAGCATATTCGAACAATAAGCTCGATTCTCCCACTTCTATTGGAATCAATGCCTCTGCGTCGTAGACAAAAGAGAATGGTGTTTCACCGGTACTTGACCTCAAAGTTGATTGATATGCCCATAAGACCCTCAGGCAGAATTTCTTTCCACTTTCATTTTGAGTCAGCCAATCACTTCTTCAGGTTCTACAGTATAGTTTTGTTTGTTGACTCCGCTTGCCCGTTCGCACTCAGGTTGTAAGGGGTCGACAAAATCTTTTTGATTTTGGAATCTTCAAAGAACTTATTGATATTGAAACCGATAAACTGCCTCCTATTGTCACACATGATCTTGGTCGGTATGTTGAATATGCATATTATATGACCCTAAATGAAGTCGATGACCTCCTTTTCTCTAACTTTCTCAAACGTTTGTGCTTCATCCCACTTGAAGAAGTAATTGGTCATAAGGAAGATGTATTATACCTTACTGGGTACACATGGTAAAGAACCTATGATGGCCATTCCCCATTTCATAAACGGACAAGGGGAATTGACTGGGTGAAGCAGATCCCCGGGTTGGTAGATCATTGTGGAATGCCTTTTATATTCGTTTTTTAACAAAGTCTTTCGTATCCTTTTCCATATCTTTCCAGTAATAACAAGACCTGATCAATTTCCGAACAAACAATTCCCCTCCTAAATGGCTTCTGCAGCCACCCTCGTGGTTTCCCTCATCAAGTAATCGGTCCGCCCGGGACCCAAACACCTTGCTAACGGTCCGAAAAACAATCTTAGATATAATTTTCCTTCAACTAAGCTAAATATATCAGTCTTAGTTCGAAAGACCATCGATTCGTTAGGGTTCAATGGAAACTTCCCCTTCTGCATGTAGTGTATGAACTTGTTTTTCGAATCCCAAGACAAATCCCAAGACAAACTTGTTGAGTTTACCTCGGCATGACCTGTATCTGTTATAGAGTTCATCAATTGCAACCGTTTCGGAATTAAATTCATCAAAATCGACTAACGATCCTAGATTAGCCAATGCATCGCCCTCGTCATTCTAATCCCAGAGCATGTGTTGTAGTGTCCATTCCTGGAATCTATGTAACATCACTTGTAATTTATCGAAGTATCTCTGCATCTGGTCCTCTTTGACTTCAAACGTTCCGTTAACTTGGTTAACAATGAGGAGGGAATCTCACTTGTCTTCGATCACCTCAGCCTCAGGCTCTTGTCCAATTCTAGACCCACAATCATAGCCTCATATTCGGCTTCATTGTTAGTCAATTTCACAGTTCTAATAGACTGCCCTATTATGCTACCTATGGATGGTTTTAGTATGATTCCCAACCCATACCCTTTTGCATTGGAAGCACTGTCTGTGAATAGGGTCCAGATCCCTGAGCAAGTCCCGATGCAAGTAATAATTCTTTCTCAACCTCGGGGATCAAGGCCTGTGTGAAAATAGCCATGAAGTCCACCAAAATATGATACTTTATAGTTGTTCGAACTTTATAATCAATATCGAACCCGCTAATACCTACGAACCATTTAGCTAGCCAACATGAAATCTCGAGTTTATGCAATGCATTCCTTAGTGGATACGAGGTCATGACACATATAGGGTGACGTTAAAATATGGTTTTAGCTTCCTAGATGTGCTTAACAAGGCAAGCACTAATTTCTCTAGGTCTGAATACCTCGTTTCGGCATAACCTAGGGTTCTACTAACATAATAGATAGGAAACTGCGTACCTTCTTCTTCCCGGACCAGGACACCACGTATCGCTACCTCAGAGACTGCCAAGTAAAGGTACTGCTACTTGTTCGCCTTCGGGGTGTGCAGCAAAGGAGGACTTGATAAGTATCGTTTGAGTTTTTCTAAATCCTTTTGGCATTTTAGGGCCCAAGAGAAGTCATTCTTTTTCTTTAGCAACGAGAAAAATTGGTGGCTTTTATCTGTTGACCTAGAAATAAATCGGCCCAATACGGCTTTCCGTCTGGTCGGTCTTTATAATGCCTAGATGCTGTCAATCATGGTGATATCTTCTATGGCCTTTCCTTTATTTGGGTTGATATCTATTCCTTGGTTAGATACCAAGAAGCTTAGGAAAATGCCCGAGCCGACTCCGAAGGCACACTTCTCCGGGCTCCGATTCATGTTGTATTCCCTTAGTATGTCGAAGGTTTCCGAAAAATGTTTCAAACAGTCATCTACTCGCAGGGACTTAACTAACATATCACCAATATAAAGCTCCATTGATTTCCCTATCTGTTCCTGGAATATTTCGATTAACTAGGCGTTGATATGTGGCCCCAACATTTTTTAACCAAAATGGCATCACGTTATAACAATAAGTGCCGAACATAGTTACAAAAGAAGTCTTCTCTTGGTCACCCGAGTCTATCCTTATTTGCTTGTTCCCAGAATGGGCATCAAGAAAGCTCAGAGTCTCATGCCCATCCGTTGCATCAATCATTTGGTCGATGTTAGGCAAAGGAAAACAAATCTTTCGGGCATGCCTTGTTCAAGTCCTTGTAATCTATACACATCCTAAGTTTGTTTCCTTTTTTAGGTACGACTACTACGTTAGCTAGCCAATCCGGGTATTTAACCTCCTAAATGGAGCCTATTTTTAAGAGTTTAGACTTTAGATACCTTATCTTTGATAAATGTGTGCTTGATTTTGGACTGTGGCCTCCTCTTTTGTTTGACCGGGTGGAATTTTTTATCTAAGCTCAATTTGTGAGTTATTATCTCCGGCAGGATTCCTATCATATCTAAGTGGGACCAAACAAAATGATAGGCATTAGCTTTAAGGAAATAAATGAGTTTTCTCCTGAGCTTGGTGGTTAATCCCATGCCTCGGTATACCTTTATCAGGTAGGTGCTCGATCAATATGACCTATTTCAATTCCTCGATCGTTGACTCGGAGGCATCAGCATCATCAGGTGCTACAAAGGATCTCGGGACCTCGAAGTCATCTTTCTTATATATTGGGTGTTCCTCCTATTTTTCTGGCCCGATCAGGGTCGGGACTAGTGATTGTTATTTGGTGATCTTCTCTTTGACCAGTCCCTCACTTTTTGATGTTGTGATTATGGGCATCGGGCTTACTTCCTCAACAACGAACATCTCCTTTATGGTCGGTTGTTCCATGTAGACCGTTTTGATCCCACTTGGGGTTGGAAACTTCAATGCTTGATGCAAGGTCGATTGTACCACCCTCATGTTGTGGACCCACGGTCTCCCGAACAAGGCGTTGTATCTCATATCCCCCCTCGATTACATAGAACTTTGTCTCCTGGGTAGTTCTGGCTGTGTTGACTGGTAAGGTAGTCTCACCCTTCATTGTCTTGCATGCCATATTGAACCCGTTCAATAGTCAAACAACTGGTACGATCTAATCCAATAGCCCTAGCTATTCCACGAATCTCCATCGGATGATGTTGGCCGAGCTACCTGGATCATTTAACACACAATCAACTCGAGATTTATTAATAAGTATGGATATTACTAGTGTATCGTTGTGATCTGAATGACCCCCTCGGCGTCCTCATCTCTAAATGAGATGGACCCCTCTAGAACATAATCTCAAGTTCATTTTTCTCTTGTGATAGAAACTTTGGTGAGTTTTATCATTGGTCCTTATGGAATATCTACTCCTCCAATGATCATGTTAATCACATGTTGAGGTTCTTCCTACTTAATTTGTTTGGTGGCGTCCCTACTTTTGAAAAGGTTTTTGGCCCTCTCACTTAGGACTTTCCGAAGATGCCCGTTGTTGAATAGACGAGCCAATTCTTCCCTTAATTATCTAAAATCCTTGGTTCTATGACTGTGAATACCGTGATATTTACATATCAAATTGTGATCCCTCTGTGGGAGATTGGATTGCAGTGGCCTTGGATATTTGGTCTCCTTGATGTGACTGATGGCTGACACTATACTCTCTGCATCCACTTTATAGTTATATTCTGATAGTCTCGGGGCATATCTGCCCCCTGGTGATTTGTCAAAGATATTTCTATTCACTAAGCCTCAGTATCTTGGACCCTGGTCGCTTCTCTTAATGTTCCTGATCAGGTGGCAATTTGGTCTGTTTCCCCTTCTATCCGAGGTGTATGGATGATATCGATATCGGGGTGGTCTCATCTCCTGATCCAGAATTCTTTAGACTTGTCGTTCGCTCTATTGGGATAACCAGAACCTAAGGGAGATCCAAGCTAGTCATCCTTGACTCTGATCTTTGACTATTACCTGTTGTGGATATCGGCCCAGGCAACCGCATGGTACTGTACTAAGTTTTGCTTCAAAAATATTTAGAAGCAACCGAATTTTGGGGTTGAGTCTTTGAGTAAACACCTGAACGGCCCAATCATTTGCAACTGTGGGCAAGTCCATCCCGTTCCATCTGGAACTTCAACACAAACTCCCTAAGCATCTCGTTGTCCCTTTGCTTGACTTTAAACATGTCTGATTTCCTTATCTCAACTTTGATAGCATGGACATGGGCTTTAATGAAGGTATCTATAAGCATAGCAAACGAACCAATATAATTTGGAGGTAAGTTATAGTACCATATCTTTGGTACCTTGGATAAGGTTTCCCCAAATTCCTTCAGTAGCACCAATCAATCACGTCGTCCTCGAGGCCATTTCCTTTTATCACACACATGTAAGAGGTCACATGCTTGTTTGGATCTATGGTTCCGTTGTATTTGGGAATATCGATCATTCAGAACCTTTTCGGAGTTGGATTTGGTGTAGCACTCGAGGGAAAAGTTTCTGAATGAACTTTTTCGAATATGGTCCCTTCAATATCGGGGGGTCCCGGGATCTGGTCGACCCTCGAATAATAAGTCTCAACCTTCTTGTCATTTGCCTATATCTTCTTTTCATCAGATTCCACTCATTTTGGTAGTGCTTCGAGCATTTTCATCACCTCAAAATTTTCCCCCAGTCCGGACCCATATGGTTCTGTGATAATCGGTTCTTCTCTCTAGTACCTTCTCCAACCCGTTTGGGTTCAGCCGTATAGTGTGTGTGATTTGGAATCTGCAGTTGTGCTATTGCAACTTGCTGAGCCTGTAGCATCTCAAAAATCAAACGTAAGCTAACTCCATTACGTCCCCCTTCGGGCTTCGTGATTCGATAATTGGGATGCCCCGTGAATGTTTTTTTCAGGATCATTTGGTAGGTTGATATTCATAATAACTTGTGACTTGGAATCTATTGGGTCAACGATTGGAATGCCATTAGGGTCAACATGGGGGGCGTCGTTGCTTGGTACTCCATTATTATTTTCATCGTGGTGGACTGACTCGGCGTCAACATTCAAGTGAGCAGATTGAGATAGGTGTGTTATAAACATTCATATTAAATTACTACTATAAGTTTTGGCCCCACAGTGAGCGCCAAGGTGTTTACCCTTAAAATGAGTAACAACTAAATTTATATGCGGTTTAAAGGATACGTGATTTAATTTAACACGAATGATCTAAGAACATTTAGTAATTGGATTAAAGGAAAGAAAAACGATCAAACCAAATGTGACAAAATAAGTGAGCTTACTGTTAGGTTTGAATGCTAGAAACCGGTTCCGATCGAGCCCTCGAGACGGGGCTCGATTGCAACTAAATGAATGAACAGCTGAAGAACATTTGGACAATTTCTAAGAGACAAAAATAAACTTTATTGCTTTGATATGCATGCCAACAGTGACCCAAAAAATGAAAAGGTTCTCCTCTTTATATAGTAAGGGAATTTCAATCCTACTACAAGTCTAAACAAGATAAAAATCCTTTTTTTCCTTTTCTTCCAGTAAAACATGATCCGCAGTTGATATCGAGCATGATCCACGCCATCATGTCCTGTTGATGGCACATATTTTGGCTCCTCGTTTGTCCTCTTTAACCGTCTTCCCTTTACCTCGATTCTTTGTTTTGATCGAGCTTGATTCTTCCCATATTTGGCCATGTCCGATCTCTGATGTATCATTCGCCCCCCAGTCCGGACCCATATTTTCCCCCAGTCCGGACCCATATGGTTCTGTGATAATCGGTTCTTCTCTCTAGTACCTTCTCCAAACAAGTTGCAATAGCTCCCCCCCCCCCCCCCCGGCTCTGATCTGTGGGCGCCCCAAACTTTATCTGAGCCAGCGTCAAACTACGTTGTCTCTCGTTTCTTCATCGGAAAATCAAGGGTAACTTTATCCTCAATTTTACCCGTACATAAAACTCTTATAAATCCTCAAAGGTTTGTTTTTTACCGTCAAAGTATATATCTTCTGTTGCAGAACTCTGATGACTAAGACCATAATAGACAATATCATTTCTTCAGATAAGCAAATCTTGCATAAGAGTAACTGGAATAAAATAAAGGGGAAATAAATATACAACTGGATAGGAAAAATTAGTTGAACTAGTCACGACGATACCAAGGATCCCGAATCCTCGATCTATTGACTAGTGACTATTCATTAGGAAGAATTAGAGAATAATGTGAGTCGAACAAAAAAAATAGAATTACTTCATTTTTCCTATATGTATGGATTTAGATGATCCCATATCTACGAGGCTTGATATTGGCTTACAATTTTATAAATCATATATTATTATAAATTATAATCATAAATAATTAGCAAAATGTAAAATAGACATCCGGAGTTCCTAGGCCTCATCATTCACATGTACATTAGCCGATATCACGTAAACGTTAATAAAAATAAGGGGAAGAAGAAAAAAATGGGGGACGGAAAAATTGGTGTAACGTAATCTTTTTTTTTATATATTTCCTTAATTTCTACCATAGAAGAGGTTGAGGATGATCTCATTGTTGTTCCTGCAGAAGCTCTGTTATGTCAGGAGAAATTCAGGTAGATTGATGCTGAATGAGGATAGTAGGCTCTCCGTAGCTCATTATACCTTTGATGATCGAACTTATGAAGTTTCATGAGTTGTTTTTGCTTCGTACTAAAACGTGCCTTAAAGAAACCTTCAAAAGAAGGTTCTTTGGACGTTTTAAGGAAGAAAGCAAAACCAGCCATGCAATATATGGATGTTACGTAGAAACAAATGGGTTCCATGACATCCCATGTTAAGTCCCAAAAAGTGAACCGCATGAAAGCTGCTGTCTGAAGTACGAAGCAGCTTAGTCCACACCACATTTCTCTACGTACCAATGATTCTGCTTTCTTGTCAATAGCTGCTTTTTGCTCCTCCATTTGTTGAAGCTCCTTTTTTGTTCCTATTTCATGATTTTGGTTGGCTTTGGGCATTGGCATTAGTTCTTGCATTGCTTTTACCACCTGTAACAAAAAATAAGGTTAAATTTTATAAATGATCATATAATTATGACTTTTTTTATCAAAATCATATAATATTGTTTTATCACATAAAAATTATTTTTCACTAACTCATACAAAATTCATAGTGACCAAAAAACATAATTTTTCGATAGTATTTTCTTATTCTACGTCTTTTATTTTTTATTTTTTTTCTTTTTAGGCTAAATATATATGTATTTCTCCTATTTTAATTTGATTATTACTTATTAGATATAAAATAAAAAATAAAAAATCCGTGGGATAGGAAAATACTACTATTGTATTTTTCGATCACTATAATTTTTGTGTGAGAAAATAAAGTTATATAACCATCTGTTATATTTACCCCAAAAAACAAGGACAAAAGACTTTACACTAAACACTCCATCCACCTCACATTACTAACACTCCATCCACCTCGCATTCCTAACAAACTCGGTATTTTTGACATGAAGCTTAATTATATGTATGTTAAAAAAAATCACTAAAATTGAGATATATCAGATCTAAATTCATAATTTTAAGAGTAAGATAGGTTTAGTGATAAGAATATAAATGGAACCCATTAAGTAAAAGTTTTTGATATTTTTTCAGTCCTTGTGTTACTTTTTTTAAATAAGGAAGGTTCATGATTACGTAAAAGTTAGTTGATTTCGAGATGATCTGCCTATTTAGACAAATGAAGACATCAAACTTAGGGCCTAAAGTTTGTTGGTATTTCAGTTACTCTTTATCCAAGAAGAGGGGATATATAGATCTTTATCTTTGTTTATAGTGTGGGATTTTGCTAGCTTTGGACTCCAAAAAACTCGGATCTCTTCCATTAATCTCTCTTTCTCATAGACCAAACAAAGAAAACCCCCCAAGCTAGGTTTATCCTAATTTTGTCTATTTGGAAATAATATTATTAAATAAATCTGAGATGTTCAAGAGGGTATTCTGGGTCTTTCAAAACGGTCCAACTGATCCACACTTACAAAAGCCACCATCTGAATTTAGAGATCTGGAGTGACTCTCTTTCACTGTCCTGTCGAAGAAAACCATGTACCAAATACACAAATAGATGGAAGTTTTATCAGTTTTCGGATTTGTTAAATAAAAGACATTCTTATTTTAATAATTATATATTGTAGGTAATGCAGTGCACTTAATCTTATTTTTATTCATTACTACAAGATATAACAAAATTAGGAAGATAAAACCAACCTGGTCAGGCCGAAGAAAAACTACGTTACCCAAAAGAATCACATCTCCCGACTCGTCCAGCAACTTAGCAAACTCTAGGCCTTGATCAATGTTGGAAAAAGTTTCGTTGCAGATTTGATGAAATTCCGAGCACAAAATCCAATTTTTATTAATTTTCCTTAACCTCGCTTTCACCATCTCAAGCTGTGATAACCTAATTGAAACGTATAATGCAATCAAAGTGATTAAAAAACTATATATCATTCCTTTAACAGTCTAATGTTTTAGATGAGATTGATTGTCACAGAACCCAATATTCAATTAATCTCCTATAATTTGGCCAATGAAAAACAAATGCAAGAGTGACCTAAAACAATTTTTGAGCCACCTTTGTCAGTATACTAGAATCTTACCCTTATATTTACACAATATAATTTTCGACCAAAAGGATTCACCTAGCTCTGCCCACACCAAAGAGATGTATTGAAATAATATAAAATATAGTTAAAGTATTCTCTCTTGTGACTTAATTTTCTTAGATGAAATGGTAGCATAATTTAACAAACCTTAACAGCTTTCTTGCATCCGTCACTCCTAATTGCTCCAACTCCGGCCAACGTTGTGTCGGCGGCACGAGTCCGTTAAGTCTGATTCTATCTCTTGTAATGTCCATCCCACGTAGCTTTTCACGAAGCTTTTCTCCGGTGGGTAGTGATCGGAGCTCCGGCGAGGAAGACAGTGACTGGTGGAGGAATCGCCGGAATAAACCACTGTCTCCGGCATCATGGGTGATATTTTTGTCGGGATGAGGAGAAAGCTGGCATTTTGCCAACATCGATGAGGAACCAATACGACAGGTTGTTGAGGATGGAGCAGTGAATTTATATACACTGAAAATGCGCTCCGGTAGTGTTTTCTTGAACGCCATTATTGAATGGTTTCAAGAATTGTAATTTTTTTTTCATGGGTTAATAAAACCTTAAACTGATGAGGAGAAATGTTGTAAATTCCATGAGTTTATATAGGTCTCCTGATCCCTATAACACCCTCCCCCCATCCCCCAT
>MU734905.1:73267-109875 GCA_026770625.1 Nicotiana glauca
CCACCAACACACACAATGCCCCCTACGCTATTGGAATGAAAAATGAATATTCGGTGCAATATGAGACCATGTTCATAATTAAAATATTATATCATAGGGGTATTTGAGTAATTAAAAAAGCAAATTTCTCAAGTTATATATGAAAAAGATTTTCATATGTAATCAAAGTTCTCATGACCGTTTGATTATTTAGAAAATTAGTCCCAAGATATGCGATTGACCATAGAGACGTGGGTTTGAGTTGATTATTTGTCATTCTTAACACGTGTTAATAAAGAAAGCTTCAATTACAATAATTATTGAGTGTTTTGTTGCAGATCAACTTGACATAATAATTGTGGATAAAATAGCTGACGTAGATATCTAAATTAAGGTAATTTGTTTATCTAATCGTGTCGCCACATATATCTGAGGTGGCTGGTTCCGAAAGAGTTGGGGGTTGCTTTACAGTTTGTTATTTTCAGTTAGTTGAATTGATAGAGGATAATGTCAGTAATTAACGTAGCCTTGGAAAATCGAATTTGGCGCATACGTTGTTTGAAGTTGAAGAAATTATTTGAAACTTAGAACTAGCTAAGAAGAAGGGAAATGTCAGTCAAAGTCCAGATTGTTGTCCTATTGTGGCCGAAACACAAGTTAATCTACATCTAACAAGGACGACTTGGTTTATCTTGAACGAAAAGGTTTATCCATATCCGACATTTTATTATAAATTGTATTTACTGATATATCAATAATTAATAATAAATTAAATGTGAATGCATGCGTATCAAATGATAAAATTTGAATAAAGACACAATGTGTTTATTTGATTAGTGTAGATATTGATTGAATGTAACATTTTTTTTAATCTAGATTATTATCTAGTTTATCTGCCATTGGTTATCACAAATTTAATATTTTGTTAATGTGCTAGCCCTATCCCGTCTTGCTCTTTCAACTCCAATATTCAGTTCCAGATCATTTGGCAAAGTCAATTAAAAAATTTTAATTACTACATTGGTTTCAGATTTAATATTTTACCATATGCCCGAAGACGTGGTATATTTTCTTTTTAAGCTATCTTATAAACAATAATATATTTTTATATTTAAAAATAGTAAACTTTGAAAAAAATTATTCTACTATAATGAAATGTTTATACCTACGAGTAATATTTATGATGTGTTTTAGACGACAAGTTATAAAAAAAAAATCTTATTTAAATTTCGTACTTAATACTTCATCCGTTCCAATTTATGTGAACTTGTTTGACTGCGCACGGAGTTTAAGAAAAAAATGAAGACTTTTGGATTTTGTGGCCCTAAACAAGTCCAAATGGGGGCCAGAGTATTTGTGTGGTTATAAAAGCTTCTCATTAAGGGTAAAGTTGTAAGTTTAAGCAAAATTGTTACTAAATTTAGAAAAGGTTCATTTTTTTTGGAACGGACCAAAAAGGAAATAGGTTCACATAAATTGAAACGGATGGAGTAATATATTGTTAAATAAACTAAGATAGATGAGATATTAATTTCAGGACTTCATTGCAAACATAAAAATAAGATGTTTATCATATACCATGCATGATTTCGATAGTAAAGATAATGAGGATTGAATTGTGTGATCATGACACTTAAAATTTGAAAAAAGACACATGTGTTTATTTGATTAGTGTAGATAATGATTGAATGTAACATTTTTTTCAATCAAGATTATTATCTGGTTTAGTGCCATCGTTACCACAAATTGAATATAATATTAATGTGCCAACACTATCTCGTCTTGCGCTTTCAACTCTAATATTCTGGTCCACTTCATTTGGAAAAGTCAATTAAAAAATTTTAATTACTACATTGGTTTCAGATTTAATATTTTACCATATGTCCGAATACGTGGTATATATTTTTTTAAGCTATCTTATAAACAATAATATATTTTTATATTTAAAAATAGTTAACTTTAAAAAAAATTATTCTACTATAAGGAAATGCTTACAACCACATAATATTTTTGACTTGTTTTAGACCCCACGTTTCAAAACAAATCTTTCTTAAATTTTGTGCTTAATTAAATATTATTACATAAAATAAGATAGATGAAGTATTAATTTCAGGACTTCATTGCAAACATTAAAAAAAAAAAAATTATGTTGGGATATATACTATTAACCATATATTTGGTTTAGATATAGTATTTATTATGGAATAATTATTTATTTAATTTTAATAAAGTTTTAAATAGATCATATATTTGTGTGTGTCCTTTATTTATATAGTAGATGATTTAGTGTATAGAGTTTAGCTTATGCACGAAAGATTAGATTATCGGTTCTTATAAGTATAATGTTTGAGTTCACAATCTAATGATAGAATTGGACAAACCATCAGGAATGATTGTAGCACAAGATTAAATATAATATATCTTGATTATGGGAATAGTTTAATTTCAACTTCTTGTGCTAGTACATTTTGTATGTATTAAATGGACCAAGTAGATATAAGTATTTTATACTGACTTAATAAAAAAAACTCTCTAGCCGTTAAATGTACTTATACTCTTAATCTTAATATAATTATTATTAGCTGTGTACATTATTATTGTTTTAATTTATTAAAAGGCATATTCTTTCGTGGGTCAATATGCCTGGTAAATTGAATAATAATAATGTACATTGGCGAAGAAATAGTTAGTTGATGGAATTCATATCTCGGTTTAGAGATTGATGATACACCTTTATGCAAGTTAATAAGTTTTCACGTGTAAATCCAGCTGGTGAATTTTGTATCAGATACATGAAATAACTTAAGCGAAAGTCTAAAGAAAATAATCAATAAATTAAATCTTCAATAATTAAATTAATTGATTAGTATCCAAATCTTAACATGGGGAGTTAAATAAGATTTAATAGATGAATTTTAAAATTGAATAAGGAGTGCAATTATGAATTTTTAGTGAAATAATTCATAATTAATTATGGTAGATATTACTTTCAAAAATAAGAAATTAATTTCATAATTAGAGCCTTGTTAATTAAATTTTGTGGTCCCTGCTGTGCCTAAATAATAGAAAATAAAGGAATCCTTTTTCTAGTGGAAAGAAAAACCTAACAGGTTTTAGAAAAAGGTTTTAATAAAACTTGTGATATAAATACATAAGGTTTTTGACCTAACGGTGTGAGACATAGTGTCCTTTTCCAAAAAAATTTCGCCCACGCGAAATTACAATTTTCAAGTATTATTTGCGTAACACAGTAGAAGAACGTGGAATGTTTGGAGATCGTGATCGTGTAAGTGGTGGAGAATTCATTAAATTGTTGTGGAATTGGAGGCTCAAGTGATAAAAGGAGTTTTGTTGATGCTTCATGAGGTAACCCGTGAAATCCCGTTGATGCAAGTTGTCTAGATTACATGTGATTTTGATATTGGGATTGCTTCCGCTGCTAATTATAATCCATCAATTGGTATCAAAGCCCACTCATATCTAATTAGATAATTAGTTTTTTCACAAAACAAGAATATCGTGTTTATGTGCGTTTTTGAATTACATGTATATGTTATTTTCTGAAAAACTACATTGTTTTTTTGTGAATTAACTGTGCAAAAATTTTGGATTATTCTTGTAATCATGAGATATGTGTTTTCTTATTGATATTTCATAGGGATGATCTGTAGTTTTTGGGTAAACCCTAGAAATATGCAAAACCCGATTTTGATCGAATTGCCGGTATTTTCGGAGGTCAGTGAACATGATGGACTCTGATTGAGCTGTTATTTGGTGGGCCAATCGGAAACGATATGGTGAGAAAAACTCACTGCTATTGCAGTGAATCATGGTATTTTTCGACGTTTTGAGGTCATTAAGACTGTATTTTGGACGTTTTTCTATTTTCTGGAAATTAATTCTTAATAATTTTAATTCGTTTTTAATTCAATGGTGGTGGGGGTGTCTCTCCATGGTCTTCATGATTAAATTCGGGTCATATGATAGGTTTACACATTGGCTATTAGTAAATAGACCTGTTGTTGTATTAAATTCAATAATAGAGGTGTAGGATTTTATTGACTAGGTCTTACAAGGTATAATTGATATTGTGTGATGATATAATTATTTTGTAAGAAAGTGAAATCCTCTGTTTGATATCCTGAATGACTAATGATTGGAGTGTTTGGCATATTTGTGCATAAAAATTTTCTCAAATTTTAGTTTATGTTTTCATGCCTTACGTAATTACTAGTCTTGGATTTTTTATAAAACATTTTGTCCTCTGGTTGGAGGTTGTATTTAAGTGAAATACAACGGTATTGTATATGAACTTTATATTATTAGCATGGCTTTTAAGTTGTGGTTCATAATCTGCCATGAAATAATTTTATGAGTTATATGTATCTTCACTCGTAAATTGAAAATTTTATGAGTAATAAATAGTTACCACTAACGTGATTTGTTTATTTGAACTCATGGAAAATTCTTAATAAATTTCTATTCATGAATATTATGATTAATAAGTAGGATCGACAAAATGGTCTATTTATTTGAGTCATTGAAATCTACTTAATGTACCATGTAAAAATTATCCTTGATAAATATACATTAGTGGTAGAGGTTCTTAACTAGAAAAAGAGTTTTATCTTTGGGTACTAGTGTAACCAACTGCACTCATGAAAAGAGACATTGGGATTTTCGCCGAACCGGAGAAAATATAATATCTTAGGTTCTTGTGTATTTAATAAAAGAATAATTTATTGTAAAAGTAGATATTATGTATTCTAGAAATAGGAACATAATATACGCCTTGAGATCATAGTAAAATTATAAGGAGAAGGGAAATCAATATCATATTTATTTTAATTCATGAAACCGCTTAAAATGGTTATTCTCCGAGTTTGAATACAGGTTAGTAGTCATGAATTGACGAACTTCGATTGACCTGAAATATGGTGGATTCATCGAAAATGATCTAGTGAGAAAAACTCATTGCTATGCAGTGAATCGTGCTATTTTTCGGCATTTTCAGGTCATTTAGATGGGTTTTCAAGCAGTTTATTAAATTAAATTTGTTATGAATATGAAAAATAATACTTTATATATCGGCTACATTTGTGTTAAATATGAAGCATGATGATTTAACTTGGTATAATGTATAGCAAGAATGAAAATCACATGGATTTAATACTAAATACGCCAAAAATAATTTATTTGAATTTGGTCTAGTTTTTGGCGATCGTGAATTTCACGTTCTCTGAATGACCTGAAATTCGGTAGGATCATTAAAAACGATCAGTTAAGAAGAAATCACTTCTATGCAGTGAATCATATTGTATTTTGACGATTCGGGATCATTTAGATGAGTTTTTTTTTTAGGTTTGGCGAATTAAAATGTGGTTTACATACGAAAAGTCATTCTTTCTATCATTTTATTCGTGTATATCTAGAACATGATAATACATATTGATTTGACATGAATTGGTATATGATAAGAATTTAGGTCATATTTTATATTCTTAAAAAATGCTTAAAATGGAAATATTCCAAATTTGATCGCAATTTTTGGAGATTGTAATTTTAACGATCTCCGGTTGATATGAAATTTGGTAGGTTTATCAGAATAACCCAGTGAACAATACTTACTGCTATGCAGTGAAAACGTTAATTTTAACATTTTAAGACTGTTTAAATGGGGTGTTGAGCATTTTTTAAATTATGAAACTTAATCCTCAGAGAAAAGTTTGTGGTTGTGATAAAGTGGTGATAGAAATTAACTCCTATGGTCTCCATTTTCTATTTATAGTGAGATAATAAATTTATGCATTGACATTAGGTCTTCCTCCATATAGGATAAATTTATTATGAACTCACTGGATATAATTACTAGTTATTGATAACCTGCATTAACTCTCTATCTGAGTTTAAAGGGTTGAATCAATTTTGTAACTAAAATACAATCATGATTAAGTGGTGATAGAAATATTTTTATGGTCTTCCACTATTAATTTTAAGTGATTAATAATTTTACGCGTTGACTTTAAGTCTTCCTCCATATCGAATAAATTTATTGTAAGCTCACTAGGTGAAATACTAGTAATTGATATTATGTACTTACTCTCCATCTGTATATACATGTTGGATCAATTGAACTAGAGCTATTAATTATGATGTTCCACTTGACTTAAATTGATAGTGTACTCTTCATCTGAGTTAGGTATGTTATAATTATTAGAATGAATAATCTGGCATTACATATGTATGTTGCATGAGTAGTTCTTTTCCTATCAAAATTGCTATTCAAGATGCATGACATATATGTGCAGTGTGTTTAAAATTTTCGTACTAAAAGTTTATACAATTGATTGAAAATTATAGTATACTCTCCATCTGAGTTGGTTCTATTTATTTTTGGATTGTATAATTCATGCATTATATATTAGAATGATTCTTTTCCCACTGAAATTTATCATTCGAGATGCATGTATGTATATATATAAATATTGAATGCAGTCTGAATTTTATTATTCAGTATTTATCTTATTATGATCTATTTAATATTTTTATCTCAACTCCACAAGACTTTATGTAATTTGACGTGTTACTTGTTAAAAAAAAAAATTTGTGATAAGAAATTAATTTAAAGGATGCAATAAATGTACCTTTTGTTAGAAGGAATTTAATTCCGGTTTCTGAGCAAAGTAAGAGATGAAAATTTGTTTTATTTATTGAATAACTCTTGAGTTATTGAGTTTGATAAACATTTTATCTCTTGTAGTACATTAATGCATGACCTTGTTATTGTATATTAATGTCTCTCCTAAATAGAACAATATTAATATACTTCATAAGAGAATATGTTCTTCAAAATTGAGTAAAACTTATATATGCACTTTTGTCTAAATCATATTAATCTGGATAGGATTTCAAGTTGGTCAAGAATGGACCTTAATATTCATTGAAAGTAAAGGCACTACCAACTTGTGTAGCTCTGTATGAATAGCTCCGTATGATGTATTACGACTTATGTGAATCGTCGGTTTTGATGTTCAGGTTATCCAAAATTGATCTGGAAGAACGATCCTCAGCTAGAAGCTTTAAATTTGAAAGGTTTGACCAAGTTTTGACTTTTTAGTATTTGACCTCGGATTAGATTTATAATTATTCCATTAGCTATGTTGGGTGATTTTGGACTTAGGAGAGCATCCGGAACGTGATTTGGAAGTCCATAGTGGAATTTGGCTTGAAATGGCGAAAGTTAAAATTTTGAAAAGTTTGACCGAGAATGGACTTTTTGATATCGAGGCCGGATTCCGATTTCGGAAGTTGGAACCGGTCCGTAATGTCAAATGTGACTTGTGTGCAAATTTGAGGTCAATCGGACGTGATTTGATAGGTGCCAGCATCGGTTGTAGAAGTTGAAGTTTCAAAGTTCAACGATTTTGAATTGAGGTGTAATTCATCATTTCAATATTCTTATGTGTGTTTTGAGGCCTTGAGTAGGTCTGTGTGATATCATGTGACTCGTTGGTAAGTTTGGATAGGGTCCTAAAGGGCTCGAGTGTGTTTCGGATTTGATTTCGGATCATTCTTCTTCATGTTGATGTTGCCGAAGGCTGCTGATTCTAGTGTTTCCGCATCTGCGGAAGAATGCACGCAGATGCGAGTCCACAGATGTGGATGGTTGATCGCAGAAACGAAGGAAGTAATGGTTGGAATGGATCAGAAAAAGCGGGATTAGGGGTGCATTTGAACCCAGCAGAAGTGAGATTTAGCGCAGGAGCATGTTTGGTTGCGCACCTGTGATTTCGCAAAAGCAGATGTTGATTCACAGGTGCGAGGGGTCAGTTGGTTAGTGGAGTCCGTAGAAGTGGAGCTCATTGTCACAGAAGCAACACCGCAGAAGCAGCTAGTGTGGCGCAAAAGCAAAAATGCTAGGTAGAATGATGAATACAAGGGTTCCCGATTTAGGCTTTATTTTAAAATTTCCAAGCGTGGATTGGGGCGATTTTGGAGCATTCATCACAAGGATTGCGATAAGTTTTCTACACTCGGTCTTGGTTATATTTTATAAATCTATCTTCGATTTTAGCTTTTGGTTGATGAATTGAAAGAGGAAATTGGGGGTTTTGGCCTAAAGCTTCATAATATGAATTTTTGAGTTTTGAACACCGATTTGGAATCGGATTTGAGTGAAACTAGTATGGTTGGACTCGTAATTGAATGTATTTTTTGATTTTGTGAGTTTTGTCAAATCTTGAGGCGTGGGCCCCGGTGTGAATTTTTTTCGGATTTGGGATTTGACTTGGGATCGATCTTTATCATTTGTAATTGTTTCATTGGGCTTCATCTTATGTAATTGAGTTTTTTTGGATACTTTTGAGTCGTTCGGAGGTCACTACGCGCGTGATCTCATTCTTGGAGCATCGCTTGGCTTTCTCGGTATCGGAAATAGCTTGTTTAAGATAATTAACTCTTTTAAACTTAGTGTTAAGGGTATGAAACCCCAAATTTATATATTATGTGATTGTTGTTGAGGTGACACACATGTTAGGTGACGATTGTGTGGGCGTGCACCCTATGAGTTGTGACTTTGTTGTTTCTAGAGCACTGAATAGTGGCTCTATTTTATTGATATATGTATTTTCACCATGTGATAAAATAAATGAGTTATACATCATGCTAGATATCATGTTTAGGCTGTATGCGAATATTGTTGGGACCTATAGTGGTCGTTTCTTGTTGTCATCTCATTAAATTCATTTATACTTTGTACTCAGTCACATTCATGCATTCATATCATATCTCAGTCTCAGTTGTTACTTATTGATACATCATATCACTGTTTCGGGTCATTTTTCATGATATTGTGAGCCTGTGGGTGAGACTTGAGAGACTGATGACTGAGTGAGGCCGATAGCCTGATTATGAGAGGAAGTTATGGGATCGGGCCGGATGCCGCAACATGTTTTATAGATTATTCAGTAAGGCTGAGGGCCTGATTGGTTTATGCCATGATTGACTTGTTATAGAGCTTTGGCTGAAGGAGCCTCTCCAGAGTTTGCACACCCCCAGTGAGCGCGGTTGATTATATTCAGGGATGGATCTTCCCTTGGTATGGAGATGGATCTTCTCCATAAGGCTGGATTGGCTTATATTCTTGGTACTAGGTGACTTATAATCAATGATGTATATATTACATGATGGATCTTTCCTGGGCCGTATGGGCATATAAAGTACCGAGTGGTTGATTATGATGAGTAGAAGGTGTGATAAAGTGAGGTTGAGTACTCTGAGAGTGTGAGTACATGATTCATCTATGAGATACATGATATTGGCTTCCATATATGACATACATGCATAGAGACACATTTTCCTCATGTTTTACGATATCACGTCATTTATGACATTTTACACTCATTGATATGTGATCATAGAGAGGTATCTCACACTTGCTATCTAGAAAGAAAACGAAACATCTTATTTATTTTGAAAAATGAGCTTTGGAAAAGAAAATACAATTTTTCAAACAATATCATATTTCACGACATTTTCGTTAAAGAATTTAGGTTTTCAGTGATTCTCTTGAAAGGCAGAACTATTTTGGGAAAACTGTGAAAAAGCTGAACACTTTATCTCTGAGTTACTTCTTTATTTATATGCTTTACATTATTATGAACTGTTATTGGATATTGGTGTTGGACTCGACCTATGTTCCAGCTCTTCACTACTTTCAACCTAAGTTTAGACTTGTCACTTTTTGAGTACATGGGATCAGTTGTACTCATACTGCACTTCCTGCACGTGCATGCAGATCCCGGATACCGATGTTGTTGCATTCGATGTCAGCTTTGTAAATTCTATTCTTAGAAACTCATGATTTGTAGTACAAGTCCTTGGGAAATTTTAAGATTTAGATAACTCCCATGTTTAATTGTTTATTTAATGTTTTTGGAATTGGATAGTTATTAGTTGGCTTACCTAGCGGGTTGGGTTAGGTGCCATCACGGCTGGTGGATTTTGGATTGTGACAATCCGTGTGAATCGATAGAACCTTAAGAGTGAAATATAACAGTGATAAATTTAGGATAGCAGTCTTGCACCTATCATATCAAACCCACTATTCATCGTGATAATAACCCATTGCTCTACTCTCTATGTATTGGGAAAATTGAGTTTACATATTAAAGTAGCATGGAGATGACGTGTCGTGACATGTAGACTGGTCAAATGGTCAAAGAATTACAACTAGCCAAGAGGCATGAGTTGCAACAGATACGAGCAAAGGCAGAGGGAGAGGTATAGGCAGTTATTCAAATAACTCAGCACTCGTACCTATCTAAGTCATTTATATTCGAGAATCAAAAGGAATGAATCTGGCAATAGAAAAGAGTTCAGATACGGCATTTAATAGGCATTAAATGTTGAATACGTTAGAGAATTTGTATTGAATGTAATGATTATGTAACGTAGCATTCAATATCTTTAATTACTCATAATAGTCTCATTATGATTTGGGAAAAATATATATTTCCAAGATATCTATAAAAAGGAGATATCTGATCGCTTGTAAGGACACGAGACACTATCTGAATATAATTTGGTTTACTTGTTTCTCTTGATTATACACTTGCTATTCGAATTACTTTCTTTTATTCATTCTTACGATTATCAGTAACCCGAGTTCTTCTAAATTATCGCTTTAGTCAAAATTCCATTTTTGGTTAAACAAATTGGTTCTGTTACCAGGAATCTGATAATCCATTTTACTTTAGCCTAACTTTCCTTGTTGAATCAACCATGTCGAACAACAATGATAACGTTCCAGGAAACCAAGAAAATCAAACAACCTAGCAACTTCAGGGAGATCCACAGAACAATATTGTACTGATTCCTTCTCCACGAGGCTCTCCACGGCGGTCTCGTGAAGGCACTCCTAATGGATCTCACACAGATGGACAGGCTCAATTCGAAAATGTTGAAACTATGGATGAGGCTTTGCAAAAACTTATTGCCTCACAAGTCAATAAAGCTCTTCAGGCTTTTGTTAGTCAATTACCTGCTGCACCACCCACACCCACTCCAAATAACAACACTCTCGAGAACCCTCGTTCCGGGCTCGTTAATTCAGGGAGTGGTGGAACCCCCAGCGAATCACAGGAGGGAGAACCAGGTAACTTAGTTAACTCTGATTTATAAAATTTAGTACTAACATTGCTTAAATAGCTGAAGGAGCAAAGTGACTGCATAGAGCAAATACCCGGGGTGCCACCCGTAATCAAAGGGGTAGATATGGATAAATATTCACAACAACCCTGGAAGCCAAGCGCTGCTCCCCTTCCAAACCCAAAGAAATTCAAAATACCTGATATACAAAAATACGATGGAACAACAGACCCACGAGACCACGTGACTGCATTCACAACAGGCGTAAAAGGCAACGATTTGACTAAGCAGGAGATTGAATCAGTATTCATAAAAAAATGGGTGAAACACTCACTAAGGGTGCACTAACATGGTATTCTCTTTTACCCAAAATTTCTATAAAATCTTTTGCTGAGCTTGCAGATTCTTTCATTAAAGCACATTCGGGAGTTCAAATAGTCGAAAAAAGAATGGAGGATATTGTTAAAATCATACAAGGGGACTCATAGTTTCTTAGGGAATTTGTGGACAGGTTCCAGCGTAAAAGAATGATATTGCCACGTGTACTAGATAACTGGGCAGCTATAGCTTTCACAAGAAATTTGATTGAGAAAAGCTCAGAAGCCACGAGGCGACTTAAGGAAAGCCTTCGTGAATTCCCAGCTACAACATGGAATGATGTTTACAATAGATATAGCACAAAGTTGAGGATTGAGGAAGATATTATTTCACGACATCAAAAGGAAGAAAAGGTAAGCTCCAGACGGGCAGAAAATAAAAAAAGGTCTGGTAAAAATAGGTACGAGCCATACATGGGACCTGCTGGAAGAGACTCATGGTCAAAATAGGACAATCAGAGGTACAATTATAGATCGAGGAATAGAGAGCCATGCTCATTGTTAAGGTTTGGGAATGACCTAAGCACACGTGAGTCACGAGATAATGATAGAGGTCTAAAGGCAAGGTTTGGCGGTTATAATTTCAATGTGAGCACTTCTTAACTCGTGGTTGTTTTAAGAAGCATGGGAGATAAGATACGATGGCCAAAGGAGATGAGATCAATCCAAACAGAAGAAACCCTGATCATTGTGCGAATTTCATAACGATCATGGGCATAAAATGGCAGATTATAGATTTTTACAGGGTGAAGTTGATCATTTGTTAAAATAGGGGTATCTCACCGAGTTATTCAGTGTGAAAGGTAAACAAGCATACATGAAAAACAGGCAAGAACCCCTAAACCACCTTCTCCCAAAAGAACCGTTAACGTTATCAGCGGAGGAGAAGAACTAATGGTGTGACGTATACAACAGCCAATAAGGTTTCCAAAGTAACAATTACCCACGGGAAACGGCTTCGGCATATTCTAGAGGAAGAAAATATTACGTTCGATGATGCAGATGCAGAGGGTCTTTTAACTCCACATAACGACGCACTGGTAATATCTTTACTTATACATGACACTAACGTGAAACGAGTTTTAATTGATCCATGTAGATTCGTGAATATTATTTTATTACGAGTACTACACGAGATGCAAGCAGAAGATACATTAGTACCAAAAGCGTATACTTTGTCAGGATTTGACAATTCCAGTGTTGTAACGAAAGGGGAAGTGATGCTTACTACATTCGCAGAAGGTGTTGTCAAAGACACAAAATTGCAGGTAGTAGAAATGGACATGGATTACAACGTGATTATTGGGAGGCCGTGGATCTATGACATGGATGTTTTCCCATCAACCTTGTATCAAGTCATTAACTTTCCAGTGCCATAGGGAAAATGTCAAATTAGGGGAGACCAATAGACATCCAGGAGCATCAACTCCATGGCATATTTAAGTTCGGAGGGTGAAGAAAAATAGCAATTACAGAATTCAGTTGAGGATAACATAACCTCAACTGAACAAGGTCAAATAGATGTGGATTCAAGGCCCAATTCCATTCAAAAACTAGAAGAAAATGAAAAAATCAAAATCACGATAGAAGAGCTGGAGGCTGTGGTTTTGTTTATACACTGGCCGGAGAGAAAAGTGTATATAGGAGCCAATCTTAGCCCGGATATGAAATGTATGTTGATTGAATTTTTAAAAGCTAACACAGATTGTTTTTCATGGTCCCATTCTGATATGACAGGTATACCAACGTAGGTAATGACTCACAAGTTAAATGAGGACCCGTCTCATCCACCTGTCAAACAAAAGAAAAGAAAGCAGGGCACTTTCAAAAATCAGGTGATTCAGGATGAGGTGCAAAAATTGTTAAAAAGTGGATATATTCGCGAGTTAAAGTATCCTGATTGGCTTAGCTAACACTGTTGTGGTACCTAAAAAGAACGGTAAATGGCGAGTTTGTGTAGACTATACAGATCTCAACAAAGCTTGTCCTAAAGACTCTTTTCCATTACCTCATATAGATCAATTAATCGATGCTACTGCAGGGCATGAATTGTTAAGTTTTTTAGATGCATATTCATGTTACAATCAAATCAAGATGGATCCCGCAGATGAAGAAAAAACTTCATTCATAACAGACAGGGGGACTTACTGTGATAAAGTAATGTCTTTTGGACTCAAAAATGCAGGTGCACCATATCAAAGACTGGTAACCAAAATGTTCCAAGAGCATTTGGAAAAAACCATGGAGGTCTATATAGATGATATGCTTGTTAAAACTCAGCTTTCTGGAGATCATATATCACATATGTCTGAAACGTTTAAAATTTTGCGGAAATTTAATATGAAGTTAAATCCCGAAAAATGTGCATTTGGTGTTTCATCGGGTAAATTCTTAGATTTTCTTGTTTCTAACTATGGTATTGAAGTGAATCCCGCACAGATTAAAGCCCTTGAAGAAATCCCTGATATACTTTCGAACAAGAAAGAAGTTCAAAAATTAACAGGGAGAATTGCAGCCTTAGGAAGATTCATTTCTAAATCATCAGAAAAGTATTTTAAATTCTTCTCAGCTCTTAAGAAGCAGGATCATTTTGAATGGAATGAAGAGTGTCAACAAGCACTCGGGAATTTAAAAGCATACTTATCAAATCCACCTTTGCTAGCGAAATCAAAGGCTGGGGAAAGACTACTCATTTACCTTGTTGTTTCAGAAGTAGTGGTAAGTGTTGTTTTGGTCTGAGAAAAACAAGGTAAACAATCCACCATCTATTATGTCAGTAAATCTTTGTTAGATGCGAAGATGCGGCATCCTCAATTAGAAAAGCTCGCACTTGCATTAATCATTGCATCTCGAAAATTAAGACCTTACTTTCAGTGTCATCCTATTGTTATGGTAACCACTTACCCTTTACGTAATATATTACACAAGCATGAATTATCAGGTAGGTTGGCTAAGTGGGATATAGAGTTAAGTGAATACGAAATCACATACCAACCTAGAGCTGCTATAAAATCACAAGTGTTAGATGATTTTGTGGCTGATTTTAGCCAGGGAATGCAAATAGAAGTAGAGAAAGAATTACAGGTGTTTAATGGAGCTAACCCAGGAACTTGGACTTTATTCACTGATGGTTCATCTAACGTAAAAGGTGCAGGTTTAGGTATTTTTTTAGTACTACCTACAGGTGAAACCATTCAACAAGCTATCAAATGTCACTCTATAACCCATCTATTATGTTAGTAAATCTTTGTTAGATGAGGAGACGCAGTATCCTCAATTAGAAAAGCTCACACTTGCATTAATCATGGCATCTAGGAAATTAAGAACTTACTTTCAGTATCATCCAATTACTGTGGTAACCGCTTACCCTTTACGTAATATAGTACCCAAGCATGAATTATCAGGTAGGTTGGCTAAGTGGGCTATAGAGTTAAGTGAATACGAAATCACATACCAACCTAGAACTGCTATAAAATCACAAGTGTTAGATGATTTCGTGACTGATTTTAGCCAAGGGATGCAATTAGAAGTAGAGAAAGAATTGCAGGTGTTTAATGGAGCTAACCCAGGAACTTGGACTTTATTCACTGATGGTTCATCTAACGTAAAAGGTGCAGGTTTAGGGATTTTTTTAGTACTACCTACAGGTGAAACCATTCGACAAGCTATCAAATGTCACTCTATAACTAACAATGAGGCAGAGTATGATGCTGTGATTGCAGGTTTAGAACTGGCACGAGAACTTGGCATAAATCAGATTATGATTAAAAGCGATTCACGACTCGTGGTTAATCAAATGTTGGGGACTTATACAGCCAGGGAGGCAAGGATGCAACAATATTTAGAAAAGGTACGGGAATTGATAAAGCAATTTCGAACATGGAAGGTTACACAAATACCAAGGGATGAAAATGTTGAAGCGGACGCCTTAGCTAATCTCGCATCTGTGGCTGATGTGACGAGTGATGCAAACGCCTCAGCTATTTATTATTTCATTAAGTTCTCGACCACGACAAGAATGAGGTAAATTTTAATAACTTAACTTGGGATTGGAGGAACGAGATTGTCACTTTTTTGTAGTATGGAACTGTCCCTGATGACAAGAAAAAAGCTCATGAACTTCGGAAAAAGGCTGCTCGGTACTGTTTAAACAAGGGCAACTTATATCATAAAATGTTCGGTGTCCCTTAGCCAGATGCCTCGGACCTTCTCAAATGGAGTACGTAATGAGGGAAATACATGAGGGCCATTATGGGAATCACGCCGCAGGAAGATCATTGGTAAGAACCTTAATTAGGGCAGGATATTATTGGACTAAATGCAATAGATGTCAGAGGTATGGAAAAAACATGCATAAACCTACGGAATTACTACATTCAGTCATCGCACCATGGCCATTTATGAAATGGGGAATGGATATCGTGGGTCCATTACCACAAGAAAAAGGTCAGGTGAAATTTTTGCTCGTACTCACTGATTATTTTACTAAATGGTAGAGGCAGGAGCATTCAAACAAGTACGAGAAAAGGAAGTCAAAGATTTTATCTGGCGGAATATCATATGCCGATTTGGTGTACCAAAAGAGATTGTACGTGATAATGGCCCTCAGTTTATAGGAGCTGAGATCACGGAATTCTTTCAAAGTTAGCAAATGAAAAGGATTACGTCCACACCTTATCATCTGGTGGGTAATGGACAAGCAGAGTCAACAAACAAGGTTATTATCAATAATTTAAAGAAGCATTTAGAAGAGCCAGGAAATTGGCCAGAAGTGCTACCTGGTGTTTTATGGGCATATCGCACAATAACAAAAACAAGTACGTGAGAAACACCATTTTCATTGGTTTATAGAGTAGAAGCTTTAATTCCAGTTGAGATAGGAGAGCCAATTACAAGGTTCACACATGCAACATAAGAGTCTAATGACGAAGAAATGCGTGTAAGTTTTGATTTAGTTTAAGGAAGAAGGGAAGCTGCATTAGTAAGAATGGCAGCACAAAAGCAAGTCATAGAACGGTGCTACAACTGGAAAGCACACCTCAGATTATTCAAATTGGGGACTTTGTACTCAAAAAGATTTTCCAATCTACGAAGACAGCTAATACGGGGAAATTAAGTCCGGCATGGGAAGGACCCTATATGATTTATGGTATTGTAGGCAAATGAGCATATGAGTTGGAAACAATGGATGGCAAAGTACTACCTTCGCATTGGAACATTGTTCACCTGAAGAGATACTATTTCTAAGAAATACCCACGGTCAGGTACCCGTATTTTAAAGTTTATTTTTGAATTGTTAAAATTTTACTAACGATTTTAGATGATAGGCAAAAAGCTAACCCGTACTAAATGATGCGTCACGACCTGTAGGGAACACGGAATAAACTAAAATCCCTGGCCTAGAGTTACAATTATTTTGATAGAAATACAAACGGGTTAAGCAGTCTTCATCTACAATCGCACCTCTAAGTCCCGTATGTTTTTTCTTTTCAGGAAAAGGACCAAATGAGAGAAACAATCAAGTACTTGAGGCTTCATATTTCAACACTTAAACACTTGGGGGACTACATAATATACACGGGCATGTGTATAAAGAAGGCAAAGAAGATTTTCTTAAAAATCAAGCCTAAAAGAGACAAGTGCAGATTAAAAGTCATGAAGTCACGAGCCAAGACCAAATAAAACCTTACAATAGTTAGGGTAAAAGCTATGTACTGAAACGGGTTATAAAGAAACACCTCGTGTTTATTATTTCTTATAAATCTGCCACAAGAAAAACAGTTACGAGAAAGTAATAGATATAATTCAAATACATGTAAAGTATTATTCAAAACTAGACAAGGTTCAAATAAAAACTTGTCAATGTTATTTCAAAAGAAACATGTGTGTTCCTATTTATTTTATCATATGTTAAAACCATTATAAAGTTGAGACGTCTTCTTCATTAAGTATCGAAATATAAAAGGGCCCTCTTTTATAAAACTCATGTTTACTTTAGTTATTCATGAAGTTAACAGAAGCGTTTTCTAAAGAATAAAAATGCAGATTATTCTATAAGTCCTTAGAAATAAAGGCAAGAATAAACTAAATAGAAGTTCAAGATAGTAACGATAAAACTTCTAAAATATTGAAAAGCTTAAGACTAAGAAAGAGCTTAGTCGAAAAACTATGAATTGTTTACACATATTGCCCCATTAAAAGACTTGGGGACTTGCATTTCCAAAATAAACCCTCAAATGAAACCAAGGGTTTTAAACATAACCTTCCAAAAAGGTACCTGCAAAAAAGAATTCAAAAAGTTCAAATTTATCACTAGGAAGATGAAGGAACTGAAGAAGGTGCATCAACGGCAACGGGCTCAACTTGGGCAGGCGCATCAAAAGTTGCGGGTTGATCTTGACTCGCAGCAGCATGCTCGACATGGCTTGGAAGAGCTGGGATACCCATATCAAATTCAACATTCACGGAAGATTTGGCCGCAGGAGAAGAAAAATCTTGAGTTTATTGAGCCTTCTCAATGGTTTCATTAACCTTAGCCAACTCAGACTCTAAGTTGAAATTTTCTAGGCCAGCTTCAATCAGGGTATCACGGCGTGAGTTCAGAAAATGCCCAACTTGCCTCAATAGCAGATTTCTCTTCAAGGGTCTCATAATCCCTTTCCCAATCAACAATCTCATTCTTGAGCTCCTCATTTTCAGCCAAGGCATAATTGAGAGAAGTTTGAAGAGAGGCATGGGAGCTTTCTAAAGCACGCACCTTATCAGAAGAGACTCGAAGGTCTTTTGTGCTTGAGTTAAGCTTTGCACAAGCTCCCCAGTATAAACTTCTTTTTGACTCAAAAGAGCCTTCAACTCTCTGTTCTCTTCACTGGCCTTAGAAAATTGCTTTGAGAAGGAGGATTCGAGACATTCTTTTTCTTTTTCTACTTGGCTTGAGGAAGCTTTTATAACCGCTAACTCTGAAGTTAAAGCCTGCACCTACTGCTCTAAGGCACTCCTGCTCTCTTGTAAATCTTCCATGTCAATTTGTACACTCTCAAATTGTTCCTTCCAATTGATCGTCTCCAACTGAGAATCACGTGCTACCTTCTCCAAGAAGGGGATTCTGTTCATCATTTCTGTGCCGATAAGATTGGCCTAAAAAAGGAAGGGGAATAAGAATCCCAAAGATAAAAAAATTATAAAGTAAAGAAAGGAGAGAAGGAAAATACCTTCAAAGTGGCGTGCACGATATCATTCATTAGAGCTAGGGAACTATGGCTCTCCAGCTTTGCTTTTTCAATTGCGCCAATCAAAGGCTCCAGCCATACATCTGTCTGAACTGACTTCCTCAAAAGACTGCTATCAGCAGGAACTTCAATAGTTACCCTCCTCATAGCGGCACTTCTACTTGAAGAGCCCACTTCCGTATGATGAATGATAGGAGGGGGAATTGTCAAAGGATGAGTGGAATAAGAAGTGAAAACAGCAGAAGAAGGAACAGAAACAGCTGGGGCTGATAAGGAAGGAATCATAGGCACGGGAGTTGAAAAAGAAGATAAGGGTATTTCATCTAAAACAGGACCTAAACTTTCCCTACCAAAACCACTGATGAAAAGTTGATCAATAGACTCATAGGTATCATGATGAGTGACAGCATCGTCAGGAATTATTACTGGGGTTTCAAGAGGTTCGATAAGAGAAACAGAAAGACGAGCTGAAACTTCAGCTTTGTCATCAGAGACGATACATCTCCTAGTTCGTGGCCTCGTCACCAAGGATCCCCCATCTTCCTCTTCTTCAGAGTCTTCCTCTTCAACAACTTTCCTTTTTGCAGAATAAGAACCCGAGACTATTTCTCGAGCTCTCTCTAAAGAGATACGGGTCCCCAAAAAAGTACGGGTTCTCGAAGAGACACGGGAGGCCGCAACTGCTTTAGCAGTAACTCCTCGGATAGCAAATTCTGATAAAAAGAAGGATGTGAGTTAGAATATATATATATATAAACTCTTACCATGAGTCTTTACTTTCCAACCGTAACGGTTAAAAAGTGTTTTTCAAGACCTACCATCCATTGGTGCAGTCTTCAGTAATTTATCTACCCAGCCACGGAAATTGGGAACATATTCCACACTTTCACGGTTGCTAAAAAAGGAAAAAGAAAAGCAAAATTAAAAAAGTTGATAAACTTGAAGGAAAAAGGCACGAACAGGATAAAAGACTAACGTGCAAAGTTTCACTTCCCAGGGAAGGGAACATTATCTTCACCCACTAAACCAGTAGTGACGGACGCAACAAAATTGGGCATACCAGCCACAGTCCTTGTCATCTTCAGGGCTCACCAAAACCCTCTTACTCCTGGCTACTAGTGTAAAAATGCCATTACGGAAAAGCCTAGGGGAGTAAAGGTGAATCGGGTGAGGGAAAGTAAAGGAAATATCAGCCATATTGGTTAGATGCCTCAAACAAGAAACATCCCTCCATATGATTGGGCCAATTTGACCCAAACAGAAATTGAAAAAAGGGCAAAATTCAAAAATGACTAGGTCAATAACTGGTTTGAACCTTAAAGTGAAAGGGTATGTATAAACAAAAGAAAACCCCAACAACTAAGAAGTGATTCTTTGATTTGGGTTAGGAATAATAAGAGGAAAATACTACTCCAATGACAATCTTTACGAATTATAGGAGCCAAAACTTCTGTAATTTGAGTGGGAAAATATCAGCATGATCTAAAGCAGAAACCTAAAGGATTCCCTGTCATGATAAAAAGACAGTTCCGTAGGGACTATCTCCTTTACTAAAGGCTCACGTAATGGTTCAAAAGGTTCTTTATCCCCTCTAGTTCTAGAAGAAAAACTAGAATTAGGAGAATGTATAGACGAACCACCACCACGAGTAGACCCTAAGCTACGAAGCCTACCTCCCCTTCTATGCCTAATGGGAGCATTGGGGAAGGTATCGACAATGGGAACTCTCCTAGGGTTAGAATTTGTTGAAGACATGGTGAAGAAGAATAATGTGAGGAAGAAGTGAAATAAGATTTGAGAAATTAAGTGTTCAATAAGCTTTATGTGGGAAAAGACAAGGAAAGAAGATATATTTATACTGATGAGCAACCGTCAAAGGGAAAAGTGCAGTAATGGAAGGACCATAATAATGATAACTGACACTTCGTGAACGGGAAAGCCGAAAAGACAGCCTAAAAAAGTATTGCAAAACTGCAGAACCAATAGGAAGGTGACACGTGTGAAACACATTAAATGAAAGTGACAATTGAAGCATCAATTCTATCACAATATTAATGGTGACAAAAATTCCTGTTTTAATAAAATCCACCTCCCAATTATTTAATTGATGAATAAATGGCAAGTGGGGGGACTATCTGTATTGAAAAAATTGAGTTTATATATTAAAGTAGTATGGAGATGACGTGTCGTGACACGTAAACTGGTCAAATGGTCAAAGAATTACAACTAGCCAAGAGGCACGAGTTGCAACAGATACGAGCAAAGGTAGAGGAAGAGGCACGGGCAGTTATTCAAATAGCTCAGCACCCATACCTATCTAAGTCATTTATATCCGAGAATCAAAAGGAATGAATCTGACAATAGAAAAGAGTGCAAATACGGCATTAAATGTTGAATACATTAGAGAATTTTTATTGAATGTAATGAATATGTAACATAGCATTCAATTTCTTTAATTACTCATAATAGCCTCATTATGATTTGGGCAAAATGTATACTTTCAAGATATCTATAAAAATGAGATATCTGATCGATTGTAAGGATACGAGACACTATTTGAATATACTTTGGTTTACTTGTTTCTCTTGATTATACACTTGCTATTCGAATTACTTTCTTTTATTCATTCTTACGATTATCAGTAACCCGAGTTCTTCTAAATTATTGCTTTAGTCAAAATTCCAATTTTTGATTAAACACTCTAGTTCTTTGTGATCAATTGTTAATTGATTTAATTTTAATAGTTAATTTTAATAGTTAATTTTAATTCATAATTATTCCAATGAAAGTGTTAATCATCTTGAATTACCATAGGTGCAATGACTTGTCACACGTGCATGGAGAAAACGTGAACGGCCATTGAAATTGATGATATTAGCGAACCATATATCTTGCCAAAAGCAATAGAATTCCAAGAGAATACTGATGTGACCAGAGACTTGATGATGCTAGAATATGAAAGACGCAGAAGCTATCTTTTAGATAGGTTGACATAGATGCTTCACGACATTGTTACCAACACCTAAATTCACCCCTACCCTGTCACGGTCCAGAATTCCCACCGTCAAAATCGTTACGGCGCTTAATATTTCACTTGCTAGGCAAGCCAACGATAGAACATTCTATTCCTTTTTAACATATTAATATTAGTTGATGAAAAAGAATTAAAACTATTGCAATAATCCAAAGCAATAATGCTGAAGCTAAAACAGCCAAATATTTAATACATTCCTGAATCCGGTGTCACAAGTACACGAGCTGCTAGAATAGTACATATAAGGGTCTAAATAACATAAAATTTTCTGAAAGGTATACAACTAAATAATAAACAAAAAAAGAGAAGGGTTGTATACCTCAAGTCTCCGCAAGCTGTCCATATGAGCTCACTAATAACTGCCACTGGGATCGACTCCAAAATCTGCACAAGAGGTGCAGAGTGTAGTATGAGTATAACTGATCCCATGTGCTTTGTAAGTTCCGAACCTAAACTCGATGAAGTAGTGACGAGGCTAAGGCAGATCACCTGCACTACAACCTATATGCACTATATAATAAAGGCACAAAAGAAAATACGGAACAAGATAAGACAACCAACTGAAAATAACAGCTGCAACCTCAAGGAATAAACCAGTGTCGTTCAGAATTACCAATTCTTAGGGTTTCAAATAAAAGCACCGAATACCAACTCAGCTCTAGGAAATAGAAACACATAGGTTGTTGCGGCATATATATTACTATAAATTAGAAAAACTCAGGTTACTGATAATCGCAATTTAGGTCATTATTGAAAAAGTCAACAAAAATCAACTCACGGGCCCGTTTGTTCCACCCGAAATTCATACCAAAACCCGATTATCCATTCACCCTCGAGCCCGGTTATATAATTTATTTTGAAATCCGACCTCAAGATAGGGGTAAGGTCTGCGTACACACTACCCTCCCCAGACCCCACTAAATGGGATTATACTAGGTTGTTGTTGTTGTTGTTTGAAATTCGAACTCAATTTGAGGTCTAAATCCCAATTTCTAAAAAAAATTCTAACTATACCTAAACCCCTAATTTTCACCATGAAAATACAAGATTTTAGGTTGAAGTCTTGTGAAATGTAATGAAAGATTGAAAGAAAATAGGTTAGAATCATTTACAATGGATTGGGGAAGAAGGGCTCTTGGGAAAATCGTCTCTAGGGCTCTTTAGGTTTGAAAGTTTGAAGAAATGAGAGGAATCCTGTCTAACTCAACTTTTATACATTTGCAGATGTCGCAATTGTGATATCATGTTCGAATTGCGAGCATAGCAATTGCGAGAAAGCGGTCGCAATTGCAAACTCCTCTCAGAATCCCAGCAATCGCATTTGCGATAAAGTGACCGCAAATGCGGATCCTGATGCCCTCTCAAATGCAGACCTTCTTCGCAAAGGCGAAGATCATCACAAAAGGTGCTGAGTCGCAAATGAGACTCTGCCTTCACAAAAGCGGAAACGGCAAGTTTCCAAAAGCGAAGTTTACCTCGCAAATGCGAGTACCCCCTGCCATGCCCAGGCTTGCAAATACTAGATCTGCAGCAGGCACCATAAACTAAAATGTGTTGGCTATGTTTCTAAGGTCAAACTCACTACGTAACCTATCTGAAACTCACCTGAGTCATCGGGGCTCCAAACTAAACATGCACACAAGTTCAAAAATATCATATGAACTTTTTCGCGTGATCAAATCGCTAAAATAACACCTAGAACTATGAATTGGACACCATATCAAATGAAAAATTTCAAGAAAACTCATGAACTTCTATATTCACAACCGAATGTCCGAATCAAGTCAAACAAACTCTGTTCTTTACCAAATTTGACAAACAAGTCATAAATATAATAATGGACCTATACCGGATTCCAGAACTAAAATACATACCCGATATCAATAAAGCCAAACATTGGTCAAACTTTCAAAGTCTTTACAAATTTAAACTTTAAATTTCATCAAAAAATGATAACTCGAGCTAGGGACCTCCGAATTCGATTTTTGATATACGGCCTGGTACCAAATCACGATACGGATGCACCGTGACCGTCAAAATATGAATCCGGTTCCGTTTGCTCAAAACGTTGACCGAAGTCAACTCAAATGGATTTTTAAGGCAAAATTTCACATTTTTATCAATTTTTAACATAAAAGCTTTTCGAAGAAATAATCCGACTGCGCACGCAAATCGAAGAGAGCTATAATAAGGTATTTGAGGCTTCGAAATACAAAATCAGCTTCTAAAAATTGCGGGGCCAGGGGATTGGATGCTTTCTTTGGTTAATCGAATCCATAATTTCTTGAATTGCACAAATTATTTCCCGGGTGGCCCCACAGTTGCTTCGTTAATGTAGCAGAGCCAAGAATTCTAGTAAAAAGATTCAGCAAACTTAAAGATTATTATACCTAAAATTCGAACATATAGCCTAAAGTTATTTTATTTTAGTCATATTCATCACTGTACAGATGCTTCCCTTATGTCAAGAAAATTCAACTATTCATAAATATTAAAAAAAAAAAAATTTACCCAATTTGTAGCTTAAAATTTTTTGTCAAAAAGGATTCGATTTGATAACCGTCCTTAGTGGCTTCTCCCCTACCTCGTCAATTATATAGCTCCTCGTCCTTCAATAGTAGGAATTTGAGAATAAGAGTACTGTAGTTACAAAATGGACGTAAAAAGATCGATCGTTGAATTAAAAGATTGGTTGACAGAAAATGTTCTGGATGCTTGAAATCGAGATGTACTAGACTATGACAGAAACTGATTGCAATATGCTAATTGATATGGCTGGAATATAATGACAGCACAAATATCATAAAAAACCTTTCTTTTTTGGGGTTTGATCAAGACAAGAGGAGAACAACTTCAGGTGCTATATTATCAGTTTGAGTTTATACGACGACAGCATATATTCCCACGAAAGGAGTGAGTGATATGGATCAAATTATAATCACATTTCATATTCTGTTTAATATCACTTCTCAGCATTTTAATGATTTTAATTTTTTTTTAAAAATTTCTTTGGGATAAGTTTTGTCCGAGAATAAGGAAAGAGAGGGAGTAGAGGAAAACCATTATTTAAATTTTAATCTATAGTAAATGATATTACCTGCGGTCATAAATATTAGTAGTAATTATTTTTGCAAAGTGTACTTATTATTTTAAGACATCTGACGTTTTTTTAAATAAAAAAAAAAAATCTCATATCCTCTTTTATGTTTGAAATAGTGGAGTGTTAATTGAGATAGAAGTTTAAGAAAAAAAACTAAAGATAATTTTGGCAAATACTCACGTGACTAAAGCTATTAAATATCTTGTGTAAGTACAATGCAATTTTTTTTTAAAACAGATAATTGATGGAGGAAAATAGTGTAGCTTCAACCTCAATCTTCCTTGCCTTGTTCTACATTGGTTGAAAATTATGATCTTTCTTATTGATGTTATTACTTTTTCAACTTATTTTTTAATTTTAGTATAGTAGTATGATGTTGGCACTAGCATACAATTGATGATAAGCTTGGAATTCTTGTTTTTAACTATATTTCGCACTCTAATTACTACACTTTAATTATACTTGAGTACTTTGTACTTATTACGTATGTTACATTGTGTAGGATATTTTTTTGAGTGAAAAAGCAAGTTTGCAGCTAAAATGGATGAATTTGAGCTTTGAAGTCTGAGTAGAAGCCCAAAAAATTAAACTGGGATCACATTCGAGGGTCCAAGACCAAGTGTGGATGTCAAAAAGTGAGGAAAAAAAAAGATTACTTGAGAAAAATGCATTATCGCACCGCGGGCACAAGGTGCTAATGCAAAATTTCTGCAGAGTGGAAAAAAGTATGCTCTGTGAACTTTCCCATTGGTGTGGTGCATGGGGCGCCACGACGGCGTAATTTTCTTAGAGTAATTTTCCAGTTTGGCTTGAAAAGGGTAGTTCTGCCCAGACCCGCTTCTACATGGTATAAATAGACCAAAAATACGTTTGTGAAAGGACTTTTGACCTTGGGGGCTTTTGGAGATTATTGGAGGCTTCAAGACACAAGATTTCACCTTCCTTCTAACCAATTCAATACGCGAGTCTAGATTTTAATATTGGATTAATATTTTCGTATTCTTTAGCTCTATTTGTGACGACTTTCTCCATATCTAGGTCACCTTAGGGTTTGACATGATTTGGTGACTTGATTGTTGTTTATGGATTTGACTACTATTTTGATCACTAGAATTTATTGGAGGGGCTTTAATATTAGTTTTCATTTTATTCTTTATAGTGTTCAATAGAAAAAGGAATATCTTATGATATTATTGCAGTTTATACCTTAGTTTATTTTGGTGATTCTATTAAGTAATCGAAGAGCTTTTTCTATTACCGTTTAAATTAAGATTGAGAAATATTTCCGAGAAGTTTCTCTTAGATCATTTCTACCAGTAGATTCTTGCAAGTTTCACCGCACTTCTCATTAGTTTATTGGAAAGTTTTAGATTTAATCGAGAGAGAAATCTGAATCGGAAGTATAATTTAATCACCTATTGAATTCGTGTAATGGCCCAATCGGTCGTTTTGAGAAATTGCACTTCACACTATTGTTTGAGGGCATGAGTAGCTCCGTATGTTGTATTATGACTTATTTGAATCATAGATTCTGGTTTTAAGGTTATACGGAATTGTTTCGAAAGAACGATCCTCAGCTATAAGCCTTAAATTTGAATGGTTTGACCAAATTTACTTTTTAGTATTTGACCTTTGATTGGATTTCTAACGGTTCCATTGTCGATGCCCCCTTTTTCTCGCGAAATCGGGTTTTTGACGTTTGGGAGGACAAATCGTTCCCTTTTGGGAATTGGATTTTAATTGAAGAGTCGACACCTGATGATTAAAGTGCATTAGGACACTAAGAGGGTTTTGATTTAGAAACCAGAGATTTGGGTAAGGGCTAGAAATTATCTCGAGAGGAACGTGTTAGGCACCCCTCAAGATCCACTAGTGTGGTTTCCGGCCATGCTACAATAATGACTCTAAGTAACAAATAAGCGAATAAAGGTTTCAAATATGAGGATTGTCACATTATGGCTGCAAATAAATTAAAGTTTTGAAGAAATAAAGAAAGCTCAAAATTTGAGGAAATAGTTTGAAAATTCTGAAAATAAACAAATAAAGGGAAAGGGGGGTCCTAGGTTTACAAATAATATAGATCACATCAGTGCAATACCTGGTAATCACTCCTCAGAAGAGGGGTTACACGTGGTATTAGCGCACCGGTCATCATATCCATATCTACCCTTTCCCACCCCATTGAGGTATTAAAGGCAGAATAGTTTCGTAACTTATTGCATGCTAGTACCCGCCCCAATCCTATCAGTCCCGGAGGCATTTGGGACTAGTAGTCCTAAAGGGAAGGGCGATTTGGGCTTTTTATAGTTTCAAAAGGATAAAATTCTAAGGCGTCAAGCAAAACATGTAAAGTAGATATGGGAAACACATAACAATTAAAAGGCTCAAACAGGCCTCCTCACTTAGAGACAGATTGTTTAGCATGTCTTGCATGTACTGGTTATGGTTTGAATTAAACTTAAACGGAGGAGGCAGACTGGTTTATTACACATTTTAGATAAGAAATTCTGGAATCAGACCTGCCTGCTGGTTGGGATTAATGAAGCCTGATTCATTAGCTAATTCACCTTATAGCTTGCCTAAGTGAGACCTATAGGTATGATATTTAATAATACTGGAGAGAGATATACTGATTCCAGAAGAAGACTTATTAACTGCAGGAACATAAGTTCTGCAGACATTTAAGCAATGTTGTTACTGATTTTAAACTAATAAGCGAGTGGTCGGTTAAGATTAGTCGATTATTCTATATGCATGTTTTCTAAGTGTTATTGATTTTAAAACGCTTATAGTCAAAATAAAAGTGCAGAAAGTCCTATAGGCATGGTATCTAGAATGATGTTTGTTATTTAAACCTATAAGTATGTTTGCCTAGTGATAGATGCATATGCAGAATTCAGGAAACTCTATAGACATGTTCTCTATATGATAGGCAGAAATGCAGAACCTATAGACATGGTATCTATGTATGAAATGCAGAACCTATAAGCAGGCTGTCTACATGAAATGCAGAACCTGTAGGCATGGTTTCTATATGAAAAATGCATAAGTACAGAACATGCAAACATGATTTCTATATGAAAAATGCAGAAGTGAGAACAAGACGTGATTGTAGAAGTAAATACCTATGAACAGGATATCTACCCTTATGGATACATCAGTGACCCTCTTCCCTTTTCACTAAAACCCCATGAGTTATTACAAATTATTACAGCCAAAATGAATAAAGAAAAATAAAGTAAAATTAAATCAGAAAGCTAAAAGTCCCAACCAAGGAGAGCCTGATTTAGACTTCTGTCCGAAGCATGAAGTAAACCAACTCCAAAGATCAAATTCCAAAGCCTTTCTCTTATTTGGGATGTGTAAGAGTCTAAGAGTCTCAAATGGACTCCAGATAGTGCTTACACCCAAAATTTATTGCCGAGTTAGGGTTAAGTGCAGTGAGGAAGGGCCAGCCCTCAAATGTCCAAGTTCAAAGGGAGCTCAAGGTCCCAAAGCAAGGCGCATAGGAGGGGGAAGAACTTAGAATCTAGGAGAGAGTGAAAGTGCATAGAGGGGATTTTGGGAAAGCCAAGACAGGTTGGTAGTCATACCCAGTAATTGGAAGTGCAGGCACACCCCAACTAGCATGTTAGCCACATTGTTTTGGAGTTAGGATCCATTAAAGGATCAAGTCCAGGCATGAGCAACAATTTGGATGCTGCCATCCTTTGAACTTTAACTCAAACACATAGAAGGGAAGGGGGTATAGGGATTTGCAACATCAACAGATGCAAAGAGAACAACATATTTAATATTGAACATAGACAACAAAGTAGACAAAATTGTAGAAGCTGTAAGGCAAATACATAGGGATGAGGCAGAAAACTAAATTAGAACATACCAGTTTTTCAGGGAAACAAGAAAAGAAAAGCAGTAGTATTGTAAAGCCAAATTGCAAGCAAATAGTCAGAAGATCTTAGAAGAAAGTAGAGTGTAGAATTGAGAGTGTGAAGTGTAAGAGTATTGAAATTGAAGGTGCTCAATCAGTAATGTGTATGTTGAAGGTGTAGAAGCGGCGTGCCCTTTATAGAGAAGAAAGGCAAGTAGAAATAGGTAAGAAAATAGTTTTGAAATCAATTACATAAGTTCCCCTTCAATTAAGGGATCCTGATTTTAAATGGGTAAAACAATAAGTAAAGAGGTTGATCAAACATTTTTCCAACACAGCACAAGAAGGGTAAATACACAGGGACTTATTTAAGGAAAAAGTCTGATAGCACACAGTTTGTGCAAATAAGGAAAGGAAATCAATCAACAACCAGTAAATCACAAAGTTTGAGTTTTGGTATGAATGAATCTAGTCAGAAAAAGTGAAGAAGGGTTTTTTACTTAAAGAAAATCAGTAACAATCAATCGAACCTTATTAAAAGGAATTCTGAATCAATCACAAGTTGGCAAACCCCTTTGAAAGAAAAATTCCTCATATATAAAGCATACAGATATGTTAAACACGAAGAACTATCATGCCAATTAGTAGAGAGTCTAGTATTGAAAAGTTCAGATTCATGAAAAAAGGAGTTCAAGTTTAGTACATAGACTCAGAATGAGTTTGAGAGAGTCTAGGGTTCCAAATAGAACCCTAGTCCAAACACAAGATCAAACTCGCCAAAAATCCCCAAATCCTAGGGTTTTCAACTCGAATCAGATACAGAGAATAGCAGACAAATAACTGAAACAGGCTCAGAGGTCTCTTTCAGAGACTTATGAGAAAACAAACAATAGCAAGTTCGAAGCAACAGAGTGAAGAAATTGATTCGAAACATAGTGAGAGTAGAAGAGACATGTTTAAGAAGAAAGAAAAAGAAACCTGGGACTTAAACAAGTTCAGAAGATAGTAGAGATAGTATAGCACTTAAGAGAACAGTAGAAGAAACATGTTTAAAAGAACTCAAACAAAGTCTAGAATAAGGCAAATAAAGAACTTAAGAACTCAATAAGAAACACATACAGTAAAAGGGCTCAACATACTAGAAAAGTATATCAACAGACATATAGAAAAATATAACAGGATGAACATGTGAGCCTGCTGTAGAAGCACAGTAGAACACAAAGCACAGACGAATCATGTATAGTAGAAAGAAAGCAGAAGAAAATACATGTGTGGTAGAAAAAAAATATACGAACATAGTATAGACGAATACATACAAAGAAAAGAAAAGGAAGAGTCAGAAAAGCTTTTCAGAAACCCTAGATCGAAAAGAAGTAATTTTGAAGGAAAAAATTGGGGAAAGTGTGTTAAAACTTTAGTAAAGAACAGATATAGCATAGATTTAAGGAAATAATTAGAGAAAACCTCGAATGGCTGGGGTTTCAGAGGAACCCTAGAATGAGAAGTTTATCGGACGTGATTTGATAGGTGTCGGCATCGGTTATGGAAGTTGAAGTTTAAAAGTTCAATAATTTCAAAATGAGGTGTGATTCATCATTTCAATGTTGTTATGTGTTCTTTGAGGCCTCGAGTAGTTCCGTGTGTTGTTATATGACTCATTGGTATATTTGGACGGGGTCCCAAAGGACCCGGGTAGGTTTCGGATTTGATTTCAAATCATTCTTCTTCATGTTGATGTTGTTGAAGGCTGTTGATTCTAGTGTTTCCGCATCTGCAGAAGAATGCATGCAGATGCGAGTCCGCAGATGCAGACGGTTGATCGTAGAAATAAAGGAAGGCCTACTTGGAATGGATCTGAGAAGCGGGATTAGGGGTGCATATACGACCCCGCAGAAGCGAGATATAGCACATGAGCGTGTTTGGTTGCGCAAAAGCAGATGTTGATTCATAGGTGCGAGGGGTTAGTTGGTTAGTGGAGTCCGCAGAAGTGGAGATCATTGTTGCAGAAGAACCGCCGCAAGAAGCTAGTGTGGCGCAGAAGCGGAAGTGATGGGCAGAATGATAAATACAAGGGTTTGCGATTTTGGATTTATTTTAACATTTCCAAGTGTGGATTGTGGCGATTTTGGAGCAATTTTCATCATAAGGATTTGGGTAAGTGTCTACACTCGGTCTTGGTTATATTTCATGAATCTATCTTCGATTTTAGCTTTTGGTTGATGAATTGAAAGAGGAAAATGAGGGTTTTGGCCTAAAGCTTCATAATATGAATTTTTGAGTTTTGAACAGCGGTTGGGAGTCAGATTTGAATGAAACTAGTATGGTTGGACTCATAATTGAATGGGTTGTTGGATTCTGTGAGTTTTCTTGAGTTTCAAGGCGTGGTCCCGGGTGTGATTTTTTGCTGGATTTGGGATTTGACTTAGGATTGATCTTTATCATTTGTAATTGTTTCATTGGGCTTCATTTGATGTGTTTGAGTTTTTTTGGATAGTTTTGAGCCGTTCAAAGGTCGCTACGCACGTGATGGAATTCTTGAAGCATCGTTTGGCTTGCTCGGTGTTGGAATTAGCTTTCTTAAGATAAGTAACTCTTTTAAACTTAGTGCTGAGGGTATGAAACCCCAAATTTATGTGTTATGTGATTGGTGTTGAGGTGACGCACATGCTAGGTAACGAGCGTGTGGGCGTGCACCCTGTGAGTTGTGAATCTGTTATTTCCAGAGCACTGAATAGTGGTCCTATTTTATTGATAAATTTATTTTGATCACGTGATAAAATAAATTAGTTGTACATCATTCTAGATATCATGTTTAGGCTAGATGCGAATATTGTTGTGACCCATAGTGGTCATTTCTTGCTATCATCTCAATGAATTTATTGATACTTCGTAGTCAGTCACATTCATGCATTCATATCATATCTCAATCTCAGTTGTTACTTATTGATACATCATATCATTATTTCGAGTTAGTTTTCATGACATTGTGAGCCCGTGGCTGAGACTGGAGAGATTGATGACTGAGTGATGCCGAGAGCCTGATTATGAGAAATAGTTATAGGATCGGGCTGCACGCCGCATCATGTTTTATTGATTATTGAGTAAGGCCGAGGTACATGAGGGGTTGCTCCGATGGTAAGCAACCCCCACTTCCAACCAAGAGGTTGTGAGTTCGAGTCTCCCCTAGAGCAAGGTGGGAATTTCTTGCAGGGAAGGATACCGGAGGTCTATTTGGAAATAACCTCTCTACCCCAGGGTAGGGGTAAGGACTGCGTACACACTACCCTCCCCAGACTCCCCTAAGTGGGATTATACTATGTTGTTGTTATTGTTGAGTAAGGCCAAGGGCCTGATTGATTTATGCCATGATTGGCTTAATATAGCGCTTGGGCTGAAGGATCCCCTCCGGAGTCTGCACCACCTAGTGAGCACGGTTGATTATATTTAGGGATGCATCTTTCCTTGGTATGAAGATGGATCTTCTCCATAAGGCTGGATTGGCCTATTTTCTCGGTACTAGGTGACTTATACTCAGTGATGTATATATTTCGAGGTGGATCTTTCTTGGGTCGTATGGGCCATATACAGTACCGAGTGGTTGATTATAATGAGTAGAAGGTGTGATACAGTGAAGTTGAGTACTTTGAGAGTGTGAGTACATGATTCATCTCTGAGATACATGACATTGGCATGCATATATGACATACATGCATAGAGACACATTTCCTTCATGTTGTATGGTATCACGCCATTCATGATATTTTACACCCATTGATATGTGGTCATAGAGAAGTATCTCACACTTGCTATCTGGAAAGAAAATAAAATATCTTATTTATTGTGAAAAGGAGCTTTGGAAAAGAAAATACATTTTTCAAACTATCTCATATTTCACGACGTTTTCGTTAAAGAATTTAGGTTTTCACTAATACTCTTGAAAGGCGGAACTATTTTGGAAAAACTGTGAAAAAGCTGAACACTTTATCTCTGAGTTACTTCCTTATGTATATGCTTTACATTGTTATGAACTGTTATTGGATATTGGTGTTGGACCCGACCTATGTTCCAACTCGTCACTGCTTTCAACCTAAGTTTAGAGTTGTTACTTTTTGAGTACATGGGGTCGGTTGTACTCATACTGCACTTCCTCCACAATGCATGCGGATCCCGGATACCGATGTTGCTGCGTTCTGCGTTCCAGCTGTAGCTGCCTCTTGTTCATGATAGCCTTAGATTATAAAACTCTGTCTATGTACTGTTCAAACAGAAGATGTATTCTTTTCATGTCAGCTTTGTAAAGTCTATTCGTAGAAGCTCATGATTTGTACTACAAGTCCTTAGGAATTGTATAAGATTCAGATAACTCCTATGTTTAATTGTTTATTTAATGTTGTTGGAATTGAATAGTTATTAGTTGGCTTACCTAGATGGTTGAGTTAGGTGTCATCACGACTGGTGGATTTTGGGTCGTGACAATTCGTGAGAATCGTTTGAACCTTAAGAGTGAAATATAACAGTGACAAATTCAGGATAGCAGTCTTGCACCTATCATATCAAACCCACTCTTCGTCTTGATAATAACCCATTGCTCTACTCACTAGTTCTTTGTGATCAATAATTAATTGATTTAATTTTAGTAGTTAATTTTGGTTCATAATCATTCCAATCAAAGTGTTAATCATCTTGAATAGCATTAAATTAGAAATTACTTGAATATTATTTAAATCTAATCTACATAAAAACAATAATTAAATTATACTATCTTTAACTAGCAAGCATCAATTTCGTGTTGTGTTCTGCGCTTGTCAACAATCTCGTGTTTTAGCCGATTTTAGGTTCCAGATTTCTTTCTTTAGTATATATGCTCATATTCTCAAGCATATGTTATCTAAGAGCTTTATTAAACTCTCAATGAATCTTCTAATATAGAATTTTCTCCTACTTCCTTGCATGACTAACTTTGTCTCTTAAGATCTACAATTTGCATCTGGTGTCTCTTATAATAATTTCGCCAAGTATTAATCTTTCTCCTATGATTTTCAATTTATCATCATGAGTTCATTTTCCAGTTACTTAAACCTAATTATTAGTGTGAATAAATAAGTTATACTAGCGATAGAATGATTTTGATAATTGTGTGGGTTTTAACTTACAAGCTCAGCCTTAATTTAATTTTCATGCTCAATTGAAGCTGTTCAAATTCCACCCTTTTATATATTTAATTAGAAAAATATGCATGTTTATTGGAGATTATATTTCTAATCATCATAGTTAATTACCACGAGATAACATCATGTGTAAAACAAATAGCTAGACCTCACGATCATTGCTCATCAATTAGAGTGGGAATAGAAATAAAGTATACTAATTAAGAGTAGATTATACGCAATTTTTTCTTTGCATTTTCCTCGAAATTAATTCATTCTTCAAGATTTTGCGATGTGTTTCCTTTCGTCATACTTCTACCTAGTTTGCTTGATGAAGGAATAGAACTTGCACAGAGGAGAATTTTAGAGATAAATATAAGTATTCTTGTGTAAGTATCTAAACTTCCAGATGAGGCATGGTTACATTATTTAAGATTTCATTTAGTTGTTGATTAACATTGCTATGATTTGATTTTAATAAAACAAAAACTACTGTTACACTAGAATCCTTAAAACAAAAGTAAGATTTTTTTATTTACACTGCTAGAACTACGTGAAAAACCAACCAAAATTTTCCGACCAACGTTGGTGGGCCAAAAAAGTGACCAAAAACCGTCCAGCTTGGACGAAAACTGGAAAAAAAATATTTTATATTTTTTTTTAAAAAAATATCGACCAAAGTTGGTCGGTGTCACACCTCCTTTTTTACACACCTACCCCGAAGGATAATGTATAAGGGAGTTTTTCCATTCAAAGTGACATTATTCGAAATGGGATTATTTATTTATTTTTAGAGTCGCCACTTGGGAAAGGATTGGCTTTTGGTCTCCCTAGTCATCGGCTTAACTTAAATCCCAAATCGAGGAAAATTGTCGACTTCCCAATTGGAGTCTGCGAACCAGAAATTCTGAATAAGGAATTCTGTTGACCCGAGGGAAGGTGTTAGGCACCCCCGGATCCCGTGGTTCTAGCACGGTCGCTTAAATTATTATAAATTGCTAAAATCGGATTTTTCTTACATGTTCCAACCTATGATGTAATTTTAAGATTATTTATCGCTTTTAGTTAATTTTTAAGAAAGTGAACGTCGTTTAAAAACGTATTTTCGGATCACGTCACATGAAATGCACCCGGATCCTCGACACATTCTTATTCAACGTTTTTGGATTTGGATTTGGGTTGCATAAAATGCACACCCGTATTTAAGAAGGTAAAATTATTAAAAGCGAGCCTAAAGCGACTAACGGGTTATTATCTTTGCGGAGGGCCGTGAAATCCGCTAAACGGCACGCCCCGAATTCTAAGTATTTTAATTGCATTTAATGAGGGCCCCGCAATTTATGTATTTTATTTGGCGAGGCTCATCTCACTTTATTATTTAAAGGCCAACCTAAAGCAAACTATGATTTTCTATTTATTTTTTGTCTCTAAAGTGCCTAATTGATTTACATTTATAAATTCGGGCCTCGTGTTCAAGTCCGAATTCAAACAAAAGGGAGGACCCTCTTAATTTGAACCCGCTACCTAACTCGAAAACTTAAATTCATGTTGTAAATTAATCCCCATATACCTAATATAATTTTAAAGGAGTTTCAGCTCCTATTATTTGAATTCTTAAAACCTGGCCCAATATAATAGCGTAATTAGATGGTACTATGGACTACTATTCGCCTGGGCCAACCATTACGCATGGATCTCAACTGAGAACCAGATATATCATTTATGGCTTTGGTGGCTCTCAGCTTTGAGCTTAGGAATGAGCCCAAATAAATTTATTGCAATAGCCTTAGGCCATTGGACTCATCCGTTGGAATGATAAACAGAGATATGTAGCTTCAGTGCGCTTGTTGATTTATTTCTCGATTTGCTTTTTAAAATCCCAAGCTAGTGAAATCAGTTAAGACCAAAACTGAAATACAATTTTTTGAGTTTTATTTTTTTTAAATCGAAATACTGGGCTATAACGGCTAATGTGGATAAGTCTGTCCATGTAAACATACGGTGATGCACATCTCTAAAGCAAATTAAAACAACGAGCATTTAAAATGTAGTAAAGGCATGAAGTCACTAACAATGATATAGGCATTGGACACCTGTGACCATTCCCATGCGTATGAAAATTCAAACTGATGTCTCAGGTTCAAACTAACTAAATAATAAGATCTAAATCAACTACACCAAACTAACAGTATTGAATATCACATTTACATAATCAACAGATAAACAGTCCAGTTATTATATGATACAATATTTTTTCAGGAAGCAGAAACTTAATTAACTATTTATGAATCTATAACTAAGCATGATATGCATAAGTATAGTAAATCATTGTGATATAAAGATGGGACGCATCCTTCATTACTTTGAATTTGTTACATTTTCAGCTATGAATCCTCAGTTATAATCCAAGGAAATACCTGGATTTAAATGAACAGAAGAACAAGGGTTAGCAGTATTAGGCAGCAATCAGCAGCTCAAATCAGCAGCAAAACAAGACCAATTTCAGGACCAAATCGATATTACAGCACCCGGGAAAGAATAACAAAGGATCAACAGCAACCAAACAACCCAAATCACACTCGTTTGACCTCAAATTTATTCAAAATTGAAATAGAACTCAAAACTAACTTCAAACAAAGCAATGTAATAGTGTTTTTGGATATTTTACTGGATTTTTTGTATGTTTTTGGATTTTTTGACAGGAATTAAGATCTAGAGGAAGG
>MU734905.1:110577-140183 GCA_026770625.1 Nicotiana glauca
AGGTGTCAACTTTCTTTTGGAATTTTTTAGGTGTGTGAAACTTGTGAATTAAGGTATTGGACATGCCTTTTATAGGCAAAGACGAGGGCAACCCTCAGATTTTCAGTTTTGCATTTTCCATCCTTTCTTAATTTTTATTTTTGCTTAAAAGTCCCTTATTTCCTGACTTCTTTCTCAAGTTATAGCCACTAACTTCCTAAAATTCTGTTTTGAACCTTATCTAGAATGTTCCAGAGATTTCTACTAGTTTCTACCAAGATTCTTTCTATCCAAAAGCCTATACTACCCTTGGACTTTAATCTGAATTACTATGTCAAACTAACCCTGACCCCTCTCTATCTTAGCTAGCTTTTAACCATAGTCAATTAGATAAGGAATTGGAACAATTGGCTAAGACTAACAAATACTAAAATCAAATCAAATCGTCTAATTAAACCTGGACAAAGCTGAGATTAGCTCTAATTCTAAGATCAATTTGTTACTGCATTTAATGGAAAAATCAATAACTCACAGTAAAGCCTTGCTTTAACAGGAAAATAACAAATGAAACCTAAGGAATTATTAACAAACATAGTCACAAAAATAAAAACTATAATTTTAATCAGTATCATACCCCAAACAATACTGAAACATGAATAAAAAAACTAAAAATCACAAATATGAACCAAAACTGAATTAGAGAAAGGAAACCAAACTCAATAAAAGAAATCAAGATCTAAGTAGATTATCAGGTAAATTCTAAGCAAAGATAGAAACAAAAATAATAGGAAAAATTGAAGCAGAAAGGATTACCAGAAAGAAATTTGGCCCGAGGTGATTTGACTTGAAATTGCTTGACCAATACTAGTGTTTAACCGTTTATTTTCCATGAGAAAATACACGGCTAAACCCTATAATGGTCAAGCCATTAACAGAAGCCCTGACTCACGAAACTAGGGTTCTAATGCGGCCTTCAATCCAAAATTTGAGAACTTCAAGGAGGATTCGAGGGTCAAGGGCTACGGATTCATAAAGAGGAGAGTGAGAAGACCACACGGTGTTAATTTGGTGAGATTTGGTAGAATTAGGGTTTTCACCGGAATTTCGATCCAATATTTGAGAAGATTGGCTAGGCTGTGTGGGATGGGGTTTGGGGATTTAGAAAGAGGAATACAAGGGGATGCTGTGGTCAAATTTTGGGGTCGTTTGGAGCTTCACCGCCGGCGTAGGTGATTTCCGGCCAGCGGTGGACGGTGGAAGGCAGTGGGAGACGGCGGGGGTGGGTTGTACGAGGTAGATGAATTTGTCTCTAACTTTTGTAAAGAAATTATTCTATTTTTTTGTAATTTCTTTGAATGGATCTGGACCGTTGATCATGGGGAATGGACAGATAGGATTGATTGACGCCAAAACGGCGTCGTTTTACAATGGGGAGGACTGGACCGGATTGATGATTTGGGCTAGGCTGGGCAAGGACTTGGGGCATTGGGCTGGGATTAATTTGATATTGGCCCAAATGCAAGTTGGCCTGCTTTTCTGTTTTACATTGCATTTGTTTATTTTTGTTCTTTTCTTTTCTTTTGTATTTTATTTATTTATATTTTTTTGAATTTTTTGATTTTATTAAATGTGAGATATAAAAATAAAAGACCCAAATTGACTCCAAAATCAACTAATTAAAATTCCAAAATCGACTAGTTTCTAATTTAAAAGAAAACTTAAGACAAATTCTAAAAAATACAGAGAACCATTTTTGTTATTTTCTTTAATTTTTGTAATATTAAAATGCATATTATTTTGTATTTTTGGAATTATATCAAGTAAAATGCACACAAAAATTGCAAACAAAACACAAAATCATGCAATTAATTTCTAAAAATTCAAATAATAAAGAAAAACCCTAATTCTAAGGAATTTTGTAGGAATAATGTAAGCGAGGCAAAAATCACGTGCTCACAGCTGCCCCTCTTTGCTCGAAGACACGAAGGATTTTCGGGCAAAGATAAATGAGCACCATGAAGGATTTTTGCCTGCTTAGCAGTCCATGAGAAGCATTTTGAAAACCGTCTGACCGAACCCTGCTTCAAAGGTTGCCTACATATCCTTGGCTATAAAGAAATCAGGTCAGTGTAGTTCTAGAAGGTTTGGTAGCTGGGACTACCAGGAGCTGTGAATTTCACTGTTGTTGCTGCTGCTACTGCTTGCTGACCTCCTTATTACACCAAAAAGGAAAATCAAAGCTAAGCTAGCTATCCCTATCAACTATGAGTTACAAGATTCCTATCTATAATTCTCTTGAAACTTGATCTTAAGTCTTAGCTGATTTGGCTGTGGGCTTCGATCTGAATCTTGATGCTCGCAAGTTGTAGTTATTTATTTCTTCATGTAGCATTCGGTCAAAACAGGATCAGCGGAGCTTGTGACTTCAATCAGATTTTGAGCAATCCACACCCTTGCTTGCTTCACATTTGAGTTCATTTCTTTTTGTTCTTTTCTTTTTTTCTTGATTCTGGATTGAGACTCATTCCATCGGTCTTCTCACACCCTATGTTTTGAGGTCAACCTGCTTAAGATATCAAAACAAACAAATGTACGAAATTTTCTGCCCCAGTTTTCACTAGAAAAATTTTATGAGTTAGTTGTGACACATATCTAAGCAGTCAAATTAGGATTGTGTATTCTTGTGAGTGAATCCAAGTTATGCTGGAAAATGAACAGGTTATGCCGGAAAATAAAAAGGGTCTCGGGCTATGCCGGGATGAAAAGAAAAAAGATCCTCGGGTTTTGCCGAAATTTGGAAAGAAAAGGCTCCCTAGGTTATGCCAGGGAGATCCTCGGTTTTTTGGCCGGGGTTTGGAAAGAAAAAGCTCCTTGGGTTATGCTAGGGTTTTTCTCGGTTTTTTGGCTAGGATTTGGGAAGAAAAAGCTCCTTAGGTTATGACAGGGAGATCCTCGGTTTTTTGACCGGGATTTGGAAAGAAAAAGCTCCTTGGGTCATGTCAGGGAGATCCTCGATTTTTTGGCCGGGATTTTGAAAGAAACAGCTCTTTGGGTTATGCTAGGGAGATCCTCGATTTTTTGGCCGGGATTTGGAAAGAAAAAGCTCCTTGGGGTATGCCAGGGAGATCCTCGATTTTTTGGCCGGGATTTGGAAAGAAAAAGCTCCTTGGGTTATGCCAGGGAGATCCTCGGTTTTTTGGCCGGGATTTGAAAAAAAAAAAGCTTCTTGGGTTATGCCAGGGAGATCCTCGATTTTTTGGATGGGATTTGAAAAGAAAAAGCTCCTTGGGTTATGCCAGGGAGATCCTCAGTTTTTTGGCCGGGATTTGGAAATAAAAGGCTCATTGGGTTATGCTAGGGAGATCCTCAATTTTTGGCAGGGATTTGGAAAGAAAAGGCTCCTTGGGTTATGCCAGGGAGATCCTTGGTTTTTTGGCCGGGATTTGGAAAGAAAAATCTCCTTGGGTTATGCCAGGGAGATCCTCGGTTTTTTGGCCGGGATTTAGTTTTTATTTACTTCCCTCGTATTTCTCTTTTTCTATTTTTCTTAGGATTACGGTCGAATCTTATGTAGATTGCCTACGTAACATGGCCCCGCATGAATCAGAACATGCGTAGTTCTTGCAAATAAGGTAAATAAGCTAACTCTTATTTTTTTGGAATTTTTGAAAGAAATGCTTTAAAAGAAAAAGCAAAATATTTTATATTTTGATTTTTGATTTTCTTTTTGTTTTTTTTTTCTTTTGAAAGAAAGACTTCTAAAAATTTCTTTTCTTTGGAAAAACAAAAGAAAATATTTTTGTTTGAATTTTTATTTATTTTCTCTTTTTCTCACGCGAGAGAAAAATATTTTTTTTTGAATTTTGAAAGTTGCCTCTTAATTTTCGAAAGAGGGACTTTTACGAAAATATTTTGGATTTTTGAGCAAAAATATTTTCGGACTCAATTTTTCAAAATTTGTTTTTTTTTATTTATTTATGAAAGATAGACATTTAAGGAGTATTTTAATAATTTATTTTGACCTAAAAGGAAAAAGTGGCTATTTTTTCAAAAAAAATTAATTTAAGCAAACAAAGACTCGGTTTTGCAGATACGGTCTTTCAGCACTTCTGGGAGGAAGATTTTAAGGCTGTGCCAGCAAACCATTAAAAAAATGACTCAGGGTGGCTGTTCTTGTAAAAACAGCCTTTCGGTGCTCTTTTGGGGACATTCGGCTTATCTTAAACAAGAATGGCATCACCCGACTTATTTATGACAAAAATTAAAATTTTGATATTTTTTGGGCTATTTTTGCAAAAGAGTGGTTGGACCCGATGAGGGTTGCCTACGTATCTCACATCCGGTGAGAATCAAACCAGCGTAGTTCGGGCAGACTTGCCAAAATCAAAATTATTTTGAACAATAATTTTTCTTTCTATTTTTCAAATATTTTTCTCTTTTTCTTTGTCGTTTTCATTTTTCAAAAATCCGGCAGCATTTCGGTACTATTTGGGCATTGGGTTTTTTAAAATAAATGGTCACCCTCACTTAGTCCAAACACTGCTTATTATTCTCAATTTTCACTCATTTAGACAAGCCGGTCAACATGCAAAGCCGAGCAAATAAATGCGCAAGTAGCACGTAAGATGCATCAGGATGGTCAGTTCATTTCAGGTCACCTGTCCTAGACGGACCCAACCCCTATGTTGAGTCCTCTAAGTCAAATGCACATGATGCAAACAAGCGTCCTACTAGGGATACGACATGAGTTTTTGTTCTTCTAGGTTTAAATCCTAGGTTTATTGGTCTAGACCTGGCTTACCCGAGCGGACAACTCGAGCCGAGGGGGAGGCAGCGTACCGGGGATACAGAAGCTCCGCCGGCTTAGCAACTTATCCAAACCTCGTTCCAATTTGGGAAAGACTCTCAACAGAAGAGAAGCTACACGAAGTGCACCCTTCTCCATGATGTAGAAGACTCAAAGAGAGGAAGGGATTCGCGACAGTTTATATATAAAATTTCAACAAATATCAAAGCGGTAAAACATTTAGCACATATAGCATGGAACATGTAGAAAAATCAGATAAAGCCAAATATAACAATTGTACTAAGCTCGAATTCTTGAACCCTGAATCAAAATTCTAGGTTCGTGTCCCCAGCAGAGTCTCCAGAGCTGTCACACCTCCTTTTTTACACACCTACCCTGAAGGATAATGTATAAGGGTGTTTTTCTATTTAAAGTGACATTATTCGAAATGGAACTATTTATTTATTTTTAGAGTCGCCACTTGGGAAAGGATTGGCTTTTGGTGTCCCAAGTCATCAGTTTAACTTAAATCCCAAATCGAGAAAAATTGCCGACTTCCCAATTGGAGTCTGCAAACCAGAAATTCTGAATAAGGAATTCTGTTGACCCGAGGGAAGGTGTTAGTCACCCCCGGATCCCGTGGTTATATCACAGTCACTTAAATTATTATAAATAGCTAAAATCGTATTTTTCTTACATGTTCCAACCTATGGTACAATTTTAAGATTATTTATCGCTTTTAGTTAATTTTTAAGAAAGTGAACGTCGTTTAAAAATGTGTTTTCGGATCACGTCACATGAAATGCACCCGGATCCTCACCACATTCTTATTCAACGTTTTTTTTCATGCAACCCGTATTTAAGAAGGTAAAATTATTAAAAGCGCGCCTTAAGCGACTAACGGGTTATTATTTTTGCGGAGGCCGTGAAATTCGCTAAACGGCACGCCCCGAATTCTAAGTATTTTAATTGCATTTAATGAGGGTCCTGCAATTTATGTATTTTATTTGGCGAGGCTCATCTCACTTTATTATTTAAAGGCCAACCTAAAGCAAATTATAATTTTCTATTTATTTTTTGTCTCTAAAAGGGTCTAATTAATTTACATTTATAAATTCTGGCCTCGAGTTCAAGTCCGAATTCAAACAAAAGGGAAGACCCTCTTAATTTAAACCCGCTACCTAACTCGAAAACCTAAATTCATATTGTAAATTAATTTCCATATTCCTAATATAATTTTAAAGGAGTTTCAGCTTCTATTAGTTGAATTCTTAAAACCTGGCCTAATATAATAGCGTAATTAGATGGTACTACGGACTACCATTCGCCTGGATCTCATCTGAGAACCAGATATATCATTTGTGGCTTTAGAGGCCCTCAGCTTTGAGCTTATGAATGAGCCTAAATAAATTTATTGCAACAGCCTTAGGCCATTGGACTCATCTGTTGGAATGATAAACAGAGATATGTAGCTTTAGTGCGCTTGTTGATTTATTTCTCGATTTGCTTTTTAAAATCCCAAGCTAGTGAAATCAATTAAGACCGAAAATGAAATACAATTTTTTGAGTTTTTTTTTTAAATCGAAATACTGGGCTATAACGGCTAATGTGGATAAGTCTGTCCATGTAAACAAACAGTGATACACATCTCTAAAGCAAATTAAAACAACGAGCATTTAAAATGTAGTAAAGGCATGAAGTCACTAACAATGATATAGGCATTGGACGCCTGTGACCATTCCCATGCGTATGAAAATACAAACTAATATCTCAGGTTCAAACTAACTAAATAATAAGATCTAAATCAACTACAGCAAACTAACAGTATTGAATATCACATTTACATAATCCACAGATAAACAACCCAGTTATTACATGATACAATGTTTTTTCAGGAAGTAGAAACTTAATTAACTATTTATGAGTCTATAACTAAGCATGATATGCATAAGTATAGTAAATCATGGTGAAATAAAGCTGGGACGCATCCTTCATTACTTTGAATTTGTTACATTTTCAGCATTGAATCCTCAGTTATAATCCAAGGAAATACCTGGATTTAAATGAACAAAAGAACAAGGGTCAGCAGTATTAGGCAGCAATCAGCAGCTCAAATCAGCAGCAAAACAAGACCAATTTCAGGGCCAAATCGATATTACAGCACCCAAGAAAGAATAACAGAGGATCAACAGCAACCAAACAACCCAAATCACACTCGTTTGACCTCAAATTTATTCAAAATTGAAATAGAACTCAAAACTAACTTCAAACAAAGCAATGTAATAGTGTTTTTGGATATTTTACTGGACTTTTTGTATGTTTTTGGATTTTTTGGCAGGAATTAAGATCTAGAGGAAGGTTTGAATTATAGGAATGTAGATTTTGAACTTCCTTAGATTTTGAAATTCAAATTTGAAATTCAAAACTTCAGAAAGGGATTTGGGGGGAAAATTAAAAGCTGGGAAGTTTTGGGAAATTTTCAGAGGTGTCAACTTTCTTTTGGAATTTTTTAGGTGTGTGAAACTTGTGAATTAAGGCATTGGACATGCCTTTTATAGGCAAAGATGAGGGCAGCCCTCAGATTTTTAGTTTTGCATTTTTCATCCTTTCTTAATTTTCATTTTTGCTTAAAAGTCCCTTATTTCCTGACTTCTTTCTCAAGTTATAGCCACTAACTTCATAAAATTCTGTTTTGAACCCTATCTAAAATGTTTCAGAAATTTTTACTAGTTTCTACCAAGATTCTTTCTATCCAAAAGCCTATACTACCCTTGAACTTTAATCTGAATTACTAACTATGTCAAACTAACCCTGACCCCTCTCTATCTTAGCTAGCTTTTAACCATAGTCAATTAGATAAGGAATTGGAACAATTGGCTAAGACTAACAAATCCTAAAATCAAATCAAATCGTCTAATTAAATCTGGACAAAGCTGAGATTAGATCTCATTCTAAGATCAATTTGTTACTGCATTTAATTGAAAAATCAATAATTCACAGTAAAGCCTTACTTTAACAGGAAAATAACGAATGAAACCTAAGGAATTATTAACAAACATAGTCACAAAAATAAAAACTATAATTCTAATCAGTATCATACCCCAAACAATACTGAAACCGGAATCAAAAAACTAAAAATCAAAAACATGAACCAAAACTGAATTAGAGAAAGGAAACCAAACTCAATAAAAGAAAGCAAAATCTAAGCGGATTATCAGGTAAATTCTAAGCAAAGATAGAATCAAAAATAATAAGAAAAATTGAAGCAGAAAGGATTACCAGAAGGAAATTTGGCCCGAGGTGATTTGACTTGAAATTGCTTCACCAATACTAGTATTTAACCGTGTGTTTTCCATGAGAAAACACACGGCTAAACCCTATAATGGTCAATCCATCAACAGAAGCCCCAACTCACGAAACTAGGGTTCTAAGCCGGCCAAAATTTGAGACCTTCAAGGACGATTCGAGGTTCAAGGGTTACGGATTCATAAAGAGGAGAGTGAGGAGATCACACGGTATTAATTTGGTAGAATTAGGGTTTTCACCGGAATTTCGATCCAATATTTGAGAAGATTGGCTAGGATGTGAGGGATGGGATTTGGTGATTTGGAAAGAGGAAGACGAGGGGATGCTTTGGTGAAATTTTGGGATCGTTTGGAGCTTCGCCGCCGGCGGAGGCGATTTCCGGCCGGCGGCGGACGGTGGAAGGCGGTGGGAGACGGCGAGGGTGAGGGTTGTACGAGGAAGATGAATTTGTCTCTAACTTTTGTAAAGAAATTATTACATTTTTAATAATTTTTTTGAATGGATCTGGACCGTTGATCGTGGAAAATGGACGGACAGGATTGATTGACGCCAAAACGGCATCGTTTTGCATTGGGGGGACTGGACCGGATTGATGATTTGGGCTGGTCTGAGCAAGGACTTGGGGCATTGGGCTGGGATTAATTTGATATTGGCCCAAATGCAAGCTGGCCTGCTTTTCTATTTTACATTGCATTTATTTATTTTTCTTCTTTTCTTTTCTTTTATATTTTATTTATTTATATTTTTTTGAATTTTCTAATTTTATTAAATGTGAGATATAAAAATAAAAGACCCAAATTGACTCCAAAATCAACTAATTAAAATTCCAAAATCAACTAGTTTCTAATTTAAAAGAAAACTTAAGACAAATTCTAAAAAATGCAAAGAACCATTTTTGTTATTTTCTTTATTTTTTGTAATATTAAAATGCATACTATTTTATATTTTTTGAATTATATCAAGTAAAATGCACACAAAAATTGCAAACAAAACACAGAATCATGCAATTAATTCCTAAAAAATTTAAATAATAAAGAAAAATCCTAATTCTAAGGAATTTTGTAGGAATAATATAATCGTGGCAAAAATCACGTGCTCACAGTCAGTATATTTTATTTTCTGGTAAATAACCAATCAAAGTTGGTTGGTTATTAGGTCAACATAGGTCAAAATTTTGAATCACTTTATGTTTACTATCTAAATAATATAAATATAATCCGTTAATGCTTTTGTAATAAAAATAATGAATACACTAAAATATACTATAACATGCTATATATGTAGTTAAAGTAGTACAACGAAGCGTGTTATATATATATATATATATATCTCAAACATTTTATTTTTAATATTCAACGATGCATCTAAGTAAGTTATAAGCCGATGAATCAATTGACAAATAGATATATTTGATGATAAATTATATATACTAATTAGGATCGTCACAAGTCTATCCCTAAAAGAACCCAACCCTGCGTATGGAATGTTGTGGGTGGATGACTGTTGGGAAGCTAGCTTATCGTTACTGCATGGAAAATGATATAGCGTTCACTTTGAAACATGGCTGAAAGCAATCATGATTTGATTGTCACTGTCAATTCTTGCGTCAAGATCATGAGTTTAGAAGGATGAAAAATGCATTCAAAAAGAATAAAATGGAATATGATTCTCCACCTCCAATACTTTCAGGGGAGGAAATTCGGGAGAGGGTCCAGAACTTTAGTAAAGCTATTGAGGCTCCACCTTATAGATTCCCCAGATATGGTGTTACTCATAATTGGACGAAACAGAGTATATTTTGGGAGTTGACTTATTCGAAGGATAATATTCTTCGACACAACCTTGATGTCATGCATATTGAGAAGAATTATTTTGATAATTTGTTCAACACAGTGATAGATGTTAATGGTAAGAAAAAACATAACCGAAGACTAGAATGGATTTACAAGAATATTGCGGGCGGCCTGAAATATGCTTGCAGACAGCAAACAATGGTAAGGTATTCAATCCCAAAGCAAGTTACACATTCACTTTGGAGGAAAGACGATAAATTTGTGATTAGGTTACGAAATTGAAGATGCCTGAGGGTTATGCATCGAATCATAGAAAAAAAGTAGATATGGAGGTAGGAAAATTGAGCCATTTGAAAATTCGTGAGTGTCATGTTTTCATGGAGACCTTAGTGCCTATTGCATTTTGTGGTTTGCCTGAAAGAATCTGGAAACCTAACACAGAGATTAGTTTATTTTTCAAAGACTTGTGTCCTACCATATTAAGGGAAAAAAACCTACTCCGGAAGGATCAGAACATTCGTGTAACTTCTAGTAAGATGGAAAAAATATTTCCATGTGGTTTCTTTGATGTAATGGAACACCTTCCAATCCACCTTGTACACGAGGCATGACTTAGAGGGCCTGTTCAATGTAGATGGATGTATCCCTTTGAGAGGTAATATTATAAGTGTGATGTAATATTCTATTTTATTTGAAAGTTCTTAGCAAACATGAAATTATCTAGGACAATTGAAAAATGCAAACAATTTGTTAAGCAGAGGAATAGGATTGAAGGATCTATATTCGAAGCCTATCTTGCAAAGAAAACTGCACATTTTTTGTTCTTATTATTTTGAGAGTAATGTGACGTGTTCTAGGAATAGGCCCAATAGGCACATGGTCGAATGTGTGAATGATCAATTATATCCACCAATGTCTAGATTCAATCAACCAGACCGATGTTCTAAGGATGTTAGAAATAAATGTTTGAGTGATATGGAGTACAAGTCAGGTACACTTCATGTGTTGCTAAATTATCCCGAAGTTGTACCATTTCTCAAGTAAATATTAATTTATTAGTTATAAAAATATAAAATTTACTGTGATTACATATTGATGAAACTACTAAAAATATTTGATGTGTCACAGTCACTTCGTGGGTAAATTTGGCCATGATGCTGTATGTACGAGATTTGATACGTGATTTAAACAGTTTGTAAGCTTTTCCTGATAATGTTCTAACACTATGTAGTTATATAATGTTTGTAAGTTATGCTAACTTATAAATATTTTTAACACTATGCAGGTAAATAATCCAAATAATGGTGTAAATCAATTTTTGAAAGATATATCTTGGGGACCTGGGCTTTAGGTCACAACAATGTCTAAGTACATAGTGAATGGTTATAAGTTCCATACAGAGGATTGCTCTAAGAATAAAAATATCAATAACAGCGGGGTGTGGGTTCAAGGTGGTGATGGCAACCAAGTTGGAGATATTAATTATTATGGTGTGGTCAAAGAAATAATAGAACTAGAATATACAGGTTGGCCATATAAGAAATTGATACTCTTTAAATGCAAGTAGTTTGACCCAAATCCAACAAGAGGTACAAGAGTACACAACCAATACAACATAATGAGGTTAATCATATGAGGGAGTATGATCGCTATGATCCTTTCATAATTGCACATAATGTTAGCCAAGTGTATTATGCTCCTTATTCATTACGATGGAATAAGTCCGGTTGGTGGGTTGTAATAAAAACTAAACCTGTAGGTAGAGTGAAAGTCGAGAATGTGTTAGATGTTGCATATCAAAACGATATATCCAGTGTTCACCAAATAATGGAGGATCGGTTAGAAAATAATTTGGAACATCCTAAACGCATATTGAAATAACTTGATATAAATGAAGTAACAATTATAGAAAATGAGAACGAAGAATCAACTGATGAAGCTCAAACAAATGAGGACAAAGAATTCTCCGACGAGGAACAATATGTCGACGAGGATTAAAAAGTTGGTTTTTATAGCACTCTCATTTTATAGCTACTTTTTTATATGTTTCAATCTAAATATGTTATTATACTATGCAGATGGCAGGCAAGGGTCAAGGTAACAATGACCCTATTGGTTCTCGGGGTCGAGAAAAGGCTAGGAAAGGAAAAAGGAGGGTAGTTAATAATACTCCCTCTTTTCCACCCTCTTCAGAGATGCCTATGTCTTATCCTCCACCACATGGCTATAGTGAGATACCACAACATCATGAGCCCTACACCTTCATACAGACACCAGATCTTTCATCACAGAGCCATATGACTATACATCTTACATACAGTCCAGCTGCCTTATGGTCACGTGGATCACAACCATCTGCATCGTAGCCATCTATATCATATCCCTACATATCATAGCCACATGGATCGCATCCATCCATGTCACAGCCATCAGTATCAGAGCCACTTGGGGCGCATCCAGCTATGTCGCAGTCACAACCATCTTCATCAGTGACTCCATCTATTTCAGGCCTTCGCCTACGAGGCAGTAGCTCTGACCCCCCGACACCGTCCACACATGCTTCGGATGATGATGACGAGGAAGTGCATTATGATCAATATGTTAGGATCATCATAGTCCTTGAGGGTGATGGGTAAGAATTATTTGTTATTTTTGCGTTTACTGTTTTGTAAGGTTTTTACTAAGATATTAATGTATTTTTGTTGTTAAATTGTAGGTTGAAGCCGAGTAATAAGACTACGAGGATAGCCACCAATTCCATCAGAAAGCTTTATGATGGCCCTTATGTCACTTGGACTGATTTTCAATTCTCGCTGAAGGAGCAAAATTTAAATAAATTTAAGGTATAAATGTTCGTTTAAGCAGTTTAATAATTTATATTTATGATATTTTCATATAATATTTAACTTTTAAAATACACAACAAGTGTGTACGGGAAGACCGCTATAGCACGAAAGTGGCTACAAATTTTCATTATAAAGCTCGCAAGAGATTGGCGGATGATTTCTCCGATGCTAGAAAGAAGAACAAGAAGCCTGGTTGGTTACTTCAGAATTTATGGGATTATTTTCAAAGGCAATGGCTTACCGTAGACTTTTTAGAGAGGAGCAAAAAAGAAAATAAATCTCGCGCATTCGAGAAGGGAGGCTCCTTGCACACTGGATATGCGATCATCCTATTGACAATAAAAAGAAGATTGGTACGTAATTGCTTAAATTATTTTACTTTCCTAAGTATATCTATTCTGTTTATTAACTAAATTAATTTATTTTCAGGAAAAGAAGTTGGGGCGTCTAATGAGCCATAATGAGCTATTCAAGGAGACGCATATTGTAAAGAAGAAGAAAGAGACGGATCAAGAAAGGTGGGTCGAGGACCGGGCCTCGACTGCATATGTAAGCTTTCAATTTTCTTTAAGTATTATAATTTACTTTTATAAGAATTTTGAAATACTGATTCAATTTAAAATAATATAGGGTTGCTACTAAAGTAACGTGGAGGAATTCATTCCCAGTCATCCAGTTGGTGAATCAGGCGAGCCAACCCAACCTTCGGACGAAGATGCTGAAAGAATATGGTTGGAGTTTGTTGGAAGTCCAAAATGGGGGAAGGTATACGGGCTTCCTACTAAAAATTTCCATCGCTATAAGTGTGGAATGCAAGGAATAGGGACTTCCTCGCAAGGCGAGAAACTTAATGGGTAGAGCCTCTTCGCTATGCGGGAGACTGTGACAAAGCTCACATATAAGCTAGAAGTGGCCAAGGAAAGTGAAAGGGTTAGAGATGCTCAATTCCTTGGCATGCAAGCTCGGATCAGAAATCTCCTATCTACTGGAGCTTTTCCGCTGCCCCGATCTCGTGATTCATCACCAGAGGTTCGACCTCGACGTGATCGTTCCTCCCGTTCTGCTTGTTATTAGTTTTAACTTGGTTTTTGATTGTTATGTTCAATTGAACTTTAATTTGTTAGTTCTAAATAATTTTTTGAATTTTTGGTTATTGTTGTGTTGTTGTTGTATGCTGGCAGGTGGTGTAGCTTCTAAAAATGGCATTTGATGCCAAAATTAAACCCAAAAAATCGATCAAAGTTGGTCGGTTTTTAATTAAAAAAAACTGCAAATTGCCAACCAAAGTTGGTCGGTATTTATTAAAAAAAATTTAATTGAATATTACCGACCAAAGTTGGTTGGTTAATGAACAATGAATTCACATAATTCAACATTACCGACCAACTTTGGTCGGTATGTTACCTGCACTATTGAGGTTACCGACCAACGTTGGTCGGTAATGTTAAATTTTAATTATTTTAAAAATATACTTAATCCGTTTCATATTAGATGAGGTACTTTCCTTTTTTAGTCTATTCAAAAATAAATGACACATTTTCAAATTTGGAAATATTTCAACTTTAAACTCCTCATTTTACCCATTTTACCGTTAATGAAAAGCTTTTATAACCATACAAGAGTCATGGCCCACAAAGCTTTACCTCTTAAGCTTTTAAGACCACAAATTTCAAAAGTCTTTCTTTTTTTCCTTCAACTCCGTGCCGAGTCAAACTACCTCATTTAATTTGAAACATATGAGTATATATTTTCATTTACCAACCAACTTTGGTCGATTTTTTCCCCATAGCAAATATACCAATAGGCAGGCTGCCTAGTGGCTAATATATAAATAAAATCCCAGAATGGGTCCAAAGCTTACCAGATGTCCTAACCAAAATAGAAGTTGCATGAAGCTACCAGCTACTAAAAAGATAGAAAAGCTAAAGTCTAATGAACTAGATATTCCAACATTGTCCGCTGAATGCTTCCTTCTCATGTCAATGTATGTGAATCCAATTGCCAGTGGCAAATACCAAGCAGCACCTATCAAGCTCTCACCAGGCGTCAGTGTATCCAGTTCATAGGCTAGAATGAATTCCAAACATCTCCACCACAGAATTGAAGCCAGCATAGTCTTCCAATTATTAGTGTTGCTACAATATGATCTCCATATGCAGTGTATTGTTTGTATCCAAGTATAAATATGCAGGATTTTGAAGGCAAAACCTAGGCTAGGGCTGGCTTTAAGCAGGCTTTTCAAGGCAAAAGCCAGGCTGGGGCTGACTTTAAGCAGGCTTTTCAAGGCAAAAGCCAGACTGGGGCTGGCTTTAAGCAGGCTTTGCAAGGCAAAAGTAAAGCTAGGTTGGGGCTGACTTTAAGCAAGCTTTTCAAGGCAAAACCTAGGCCAGTGCTGGCTTTAAGTAGGTGATGCTAGCGTAACGCCATGGCATCATCAGGCTTTAGCCAAGCCAGTAGAGCTAGGTGATTTTATGTTCTTGTAAGCTCAGATCCTTCTCTTCCCAAACCTTTAATGTAGAAATCATTCTAAAAATTGCTAAACCATCCTCAGATTGAGCATGAAGGCATGCTAATACCACTAAGAAATGATTCAATAATATCCAGAATTTCCACATAACAGATTCAACATTTTCCTTAACATTTGAGCATATTAGAAGTAGAATAATTGCACCATCCAATACCTGCTTATCACATTGGTCCTGTACACTATCAAAGCACCCCCAGAATGAGTATATGACCACATGTTAATACCACTGGAAAGTACCTTAATAGCATACAAAATGAGACATAAAAGAAATAAGCAGGTATGTGCAGATTCCAATCCTGTGAAGCCATCAGTATGGGCCTCTTCTTTTTGCTATTCTAACCCTAAGGTTAGGAGTTTGATATTTGTCTAAATTAATCGACCTCTTCCTGCACTAGGCAGTTACGAGAATGAGTGAAACTGAGATATACCTGGAAAAGAGAAAACAATGTTAGCTATAAAATCCACCACTGAGTTTTTTTCTCTGAACATATGTTGAAAGATCACATTGGAGTTGCCCTTCATCCCTATAATTTTCTTCACATCATTTGCAATTACCCAAGGAGGATCACATTCCCCTTCCATCACTTTCTTCATCACTAATGAATTGGTCTCCAATATGACAGGGTGAAGATCATGCTCCACATAGATTCCAATCCTTGAAGAATAGCCTTCGCCTCAGCCACGACATTAATTGTCACTCCCAGGTCTACTGCCCTTGCATACACCACATCACCTTCATCATTCCATACACAAAAGCCTAATGAGATAGGGCCAAGATTTCTTTTTGAGGCTCCATCAGTATTTGTACCAACCATGAAAAGGACGTTGTCATGTTACTCTTGTATTGATCAATATAGGTTTATATCCTTCAAAATATTGAATTATATCTGGCCATAACAATGGAATATTATGCATCCAAGCATACCTCGCCCTTTCCAGTTGATACAATGTCCTATTGATCTCATGAATCACCCAATTGGTCGACATTGAACCCCTATGTTTACCTGCATTTCTTCTCTTCCAAAGTTCCCAAGTGATGATAGCCGGTACTGCTTGAAACAGTGGCTTTAGCTTTGGATAACATTGAGCATACCACCAATGCCTTATAACCTGCTTTAATTGAATCAGTGGCATAGTAATTCCAGCAGCCCCCATGAACAAGTTCCATAATTAGAGGCAGTAGGACTTGTGATAAATATATGCTCAATAGATTCCTCTTGGGGCTGCTGACAACACCAATACCTAGACATCACCATTTTCCCTTGCCTCGTCCATATGTCATCAGTGGCTATTTTCTTTCTCCACAATCTCCATAAGGGTATCTTAAATGGTAAGCCTTTAATCCACATTAACTTGAATTCCTGATTAGGATCAACTCTATGCTTTAATATTTGCCAAGCACTACTAACATTGAACTTGCCTGAAAGAGTCGGCATCCAGTATGGCCTATCCCAGTATCCCTCACTGCCTTCATAATGTACTTTTAGCCTTATATATTCTGCAATTTCCTCATTGAAGGTTTGGTCTAGCAGTTGAACATCCCATGTTTCACCATGCCGTAATTCTGCCACGTCCTGAAGATCTTCATTGATTGGAAAGTCCTCAGGTAATACATGATAAGGTGCACCCAATCCAGTCCAATTTTCATGCCAAATATTAGTTGTTCCACTCTTCAATTCCGTAGGATCTCATGTTCTACTTTTCCCTAGCATTTAGCATTTTTCTCTAATCATTAGATCCCTTCTAAACTGCACCACCGTTGGTATCTCCTTCTTGCAATACTTATTCCACATGAAATTAGACCACAAAGATTTTGTGGTCCTAAACCTCCACAAGAGTTTAGCAAACAATGCCCTCGACACAACATGTAAGGACCTAAAACCTAGGCCTCCTTTCTCTTTAGGAAGGCAAAGATTTTGCCATGAGGCCCAATGTCTACTTCTCACTTCTTCATTTGTGCTCCAAAAGAATCTAGTAAAAATCTTATGAAGATGCTCCAAGACATTTTTTGGTGGATGCAGGACTGATAACATGTGGACTGGCATACTTTGCAACACACTAGTAATGAATGTTGCCTTTCCTCAAAATGACAGCAACTTTCCTTTCCATGAATCTAATTTAGCCTTTACTTTCTTGGTAAGATCTTCATAATATTCCTTCCTCCTTCTAGTGTAAAAAACAGGACACCCTAGATATGTGAAGGGGAATTTACCTTTTGCAAATCCTGTAATAGCTCTAACCGCCTGACACTATCCATTAGAAATCCTGGAATACATATAGTATGAACTCTTATCATTGTTGATCATCTAGCCTGATATCTTCTCATAGTTCCCCAACACTGCCATAATCTTGCTCAAGGATGGAGGATGAGCAGAAACAAAGATTATAGTATCATCAGCATATGCCAAGTGGTTTAAAGGATCAGACCACTTAGGCATCCCAAATCCCACAAATGACCTATCTTCAAATAGCTTATTCAAAGATCTGGAAAGTACCTCAGCTGACAGAATGAACAATGCTGGTGATAGAGGATCCCCTTGCTTCACACCCCTTGTAGACTTAAAGAACCCTTATGACTGCCCATTCACCAATACTGAATAGTATTTATTTGGCATCAAGTTCCACACCATGTTGATGAAGTGCTCAGAAAATCCCATCTTCCTTAGTACATGCAATAAGTAATTCCATGAAACTCTATCATAAGCCTTAGCCATATCAAGCTTGATCACCACATTAACTGGATTTCCCCTTAACCTTATGTCAGTGATAATTTCTTGAGTAAATAAGATGTTCTCAAATATACTCCTACCCTTCACAAATCCGGATTGATTAGAAGATATTAGAGAAGGATTTTTTTTTCCAATCTATCATGTAACTCTCTGAAAAAGACCTTGTTAATGAAGTTGCTCAAGCTAATAGGTCTTAAGTCCGAAAATGTCTCAACTCTAGGTTTCTTAGGCACCAACACTAGATTGGTGTGAGTTATGGATTTAGGCAATGCAACTCCTCCATAGAAGTGAGGCACCATGTTGTGTATATCAGCACCAATAACATCCCAGCATGTTAGATAAAATAGGCCAGTGAATCTATCTGGACCACTAGCACTCTCCCCACTAAGCTCAAAAACTGTTGTCCTTACCTCTTCATTTTTGGTAATCTACTAAGTTCCAAATTTTGTTCCATAGTGACCATCGAAGTTACATTATTGAGCAAGGAAAAGTCAGATGCATCACCTTCATTTGTGAACTGTTCTTGATAAAAGTCCACTGCAGCTATAGCCAATTGCTCTTGGTCTTCAATCCATACCCCACTTCCACGTTTGATCCTCTTCAGTTGTAATTTATTTCTTTTGCCATTGACATGATTGCGAAAGAAACTTGTATTCCTATCTCCTTCAGCAAACCAAGTCATCCCAGCTTTTTTCTTCCAATACTGCTCCTCAATACTCAAGTATTTTTTCAATTTAGATTGTGCCTTCTGAAGCACAATCCTGTTTTCAATTGAAGGCTCTTCTTCAAATAATATCTCTTTTACCCTAACAATGTCCTCCAAAATAGCCAATTGCTTGAATATATCACTTAATGTTTCCCTACTCCATTTTGATGGTACTGCTTTCACCCTCTTGATCTTATGCTTGAACATCAAAAACGGATCCCCTATGAAATCAACTTCCCAATTCTGCCTCACCATCTCCATAAATTCAATATGTTTAGTCCAAAAGTCTAAGAACCTGAAAGGCTTGACAAAATTGGTGGTCTGCTCCCCACATGTCATTAACAATGGTGCATGATCTAATCCAGTTCTGATTAGATGTTCAACTTCAATAGTTAGCAACATGTTTTGAAATGGCAAATTCAAAAATATCCTATCCAATATTTTGAATATACACGCATCATTGGATCTCCCATTCCACCATGTAAATGGACTTCCTTTGTATCCTTGCTCGAACAAACCACAAGAATTTACACAAAATGCAAAATCCTCATATTTAGGAGGGTGTACTGGTAGTCCTCCTATTTTATCATCTTCATGTAATATCACATTGAAATCCCTTTTTACCAACCATGGCAATTTCATATCACTTGCTAAGTAATACAAGTGATCCCACAATTCCAACCTCTCGATTGCTGAACATTTTAAATAAAAAATGTCACCATCATGTGTTGCCCTAGGTCATGGTAAAACACTCTCACAGTCACCTGTTGCTCCGTATCCTCCACTAATTTCCATTCTACCACTGCATCAAAGAACAACCATATGTGCCCATTAATATTTGCATAAGCCGTCTCCATATTCAACCTTCTTCTATATCTATCAATGAATATCTTCTTTTGAAAAGCTTCCATCAATGCAACTACACAAAAGTTATGCTCCCTATTCATGTTGATCACCCTAGGAAAGGCCTGTTGTGTATTCACAAACCTTATGTTCCATATTAATATCTTGATCATCATTTAGATAGAGAAGCTGACCTCCTGGGCATAATTCTTAAAAGTTGTTGTGACTCTTTATTCTGATTCTTCTTTATTTTCTTGCCTCTTTTAGCACTAGCTGTAGGTGATAGATCCCCATCCCTAGCCACCTGCTTGAAATTTTCTTTTGTTGATTCATCATCTCCCCCATCCTCCATAGGATTTTGTCTTATTAAGTCTTCATCAATTAGTGCCACATTGTGTGTAACTAAATTATGTAGATGTTATAGTGGGATCTTCAATGGAACATTAAGCTGAAGTTGCATAATTTGATCAGTGCCATATTCCATAGGCACTTTCTCTATTTCCCCATATGTTCTTGGAAGAATTGCGTGCTCATCATTCTTTTCACTATTATTCTCTGATCCTACTGTATCATCCCTAACCTTCACATTATCATCAAGTTTGTTCTCCAATGCATACATCAGAACACCATCTACATATACCAAAATCTTTCCAGTTACACTAGTAACAGGATTAACTATCGTTGCTTCATCAGGTGACCCTGGCAGCAGGCCTGGCGTCGCTAGCCTAATGCTTGTGGAGCTTGGCTCGCCAGCCTATCGCTGGGTGGGCTGTTGTCCCTTACTTTGTCTCCTATTGTCTTGGTCGTGCCTATTTGATCATCCTCTACCTCAATTGCATCACTCCCTACATCCTTTATTGAGTTTATCTCATCAAGGTTCTCAAGCTGCTTAGAATCTGCAAATATTTGAGACGGCATATCTTGACATGATTGGTTTGTAGTCAAATTGAGTTGCCTTAACTCCTATTTGCTAGTTCCAAACCTTCTATGAACCCAGTCAATTGTGGATTCCTTATTAGGCCTTTTCGTCAGTACTTTGATAACTAGGAACAATAGGATTAGCCTTAGCTAAGTTCCTATTATGCTGATCTTCCAACACTTTCTTCACTGCTTCCTTCTTTACACGATTAAGTTCTTGTTGATAACTTTCTCCTGCTGGTTTAGTATTAGTAGGATTAGGGCTTGAAGCTCCGGTAGTGCCTTCTTTTTCCTTGTCATAGCCCTTCTTTTATTGATTTTCCCTATGTTCCTTCTCCTTACCATTGCTATGATCCTCATCTTTGCCTTTAGTAATTTTTAGAATAGGTTGATGAACTTTCTCAACCTCTAATGCATTAAACTTGTTCTTGGTTACTACCTCCTCAAGTTTGGTCTTCCCTTTACCCTTGTCAGCTTTCTTACTTTGTTTATTATCAACAATGTGACCTATATTATCCCGTTGGTATTTGTTCTTCCTTGCTTGTATCCATTCCTACTTGGCATGATTAGTAGCAGGCTTACTAACCACCTTTCCACTTGATAGAACCTTTGTTGAAATTGCAGCTGTACTAATTGCTTCAGTACTCACCACAATTGTCTTCTCCTTGCCTTGATCCTCAACATCTTCGTCAAATCTCTTGTGTAACTCAAGATGAATTACCCAACATTCTGCCTCACTATGCCCTCGTTTCTTGCAAGGCTTACAATATTTAGGCATATAATCATACTTAATCCTGATCCATTTGAACTCTTCTGGCCCATATTCATCAGCTTCTTCAATAATCTTAATACGTTTAGGGAAATTACCTAGCAAATTCACTTCCACTTTTACTTAGCACAACTAGGTCTAGTCCCATTTTGAGTTCCTAGGTCTACATGTAATGGATTACCAACTGCACGAGCTAATGAAAATACACATTTCTTACTAAAGAAATTTGAAGGAAGTTCTGGAAAACTAATCCACGCTATGACAATTGGAGTCTCTTCATTAGGTGTCCACCATGGATTCCATTTTGTATAACGCATCTGCCACATATCTGATTGAGCCTTTAAATAAAAAGCTGGCTTTGAGAGAAGATGAACATAATCCTCCAATAAAGACAGCCTAATTAACACATGATTGTCTTCAATCAAGCCAACTGAATAATGACCCTTAATCTCACATTAAATTGGAATCACTTTACGTAATTCACCAATAACAGGCTTCCCATATGAAAATTTCCCAAGAACGGCAAGTTGAAGCCCTTGTTGTATGATGGATTGCTTCACTTCTTGTTTTTTCCACTTTACAACTGGTTCTCCATGAAGGAACTCAACTGGTTTCAATGATAACGTAGCTAGGGTTTGCATGAGCGTATTTATGACAGTAGGGTTTAATAAATTCGCATATGTTTTAGGTGAATTAGGGTTTGTAGAGGTTGGAAATGGCTAAGTGTGTTGGGGGGGGGGGGGGGGGGGANAGGGAAACGACGGACCAACCTCAAGAGGAGGCTAGCCACCGGCCGTGGAGGCCATGAAGGGCAGTTGCTGGCGTGTAGTGGATTTCTAGTAGTGTTAGTTGTTGCTTAACATTGCTATGAATGGATTTTACTAAAACAAAAACTACTGTTACACTAAAAATTTTTAAAGAAAAGTCACACACAAATTATCAACCTTCCCATATAAATTAAATATACACGCTAATTAACAATCATAAGCCCGTGTTAAAAACTGCAGTAATAGGTAGTAACTTCTCCAAATAAATTACGTGTTAAAAACTGCAGTAATAGGTAGTAACTTCTCCAAATAAATTATCCAACAGTTCTTGCATTAACAAAGTTGCATTCAAAAAAAAAAAAAAAAAACTAATCTCAGTTCTGAACCATTCAACTTTAACTAGGTTGAATTTCTCGCCGGTTATAAGCTTCTCGGTTTTATTATTTTATCAGAAGAAGAATGAAGCTTAAAACATCAAAAACATGTTAACTTGGAAACACAAGATTAACTTATATATAATATAAATAGAAATTAGGAGATTTTGGTTAACATGAGGTCGTTGTAGTATAGTGGTGAGTGTTCCCACCTGTCACGCCGGTGACCCGGGTTCTCGATCCCTGCAGCGGCGTTATTAATTTTAATATCCGTCCATCAGGTCGTTGTGGTATGGAGGTGAGTATTCCCTGTCACGCTGGTGACCCGGGTTCGATCCCTCGCAACGGCAATAATTTCTAAAAATACATCTATTTTATAATGGAATGCGGAGAATGGAGATTACCAGGCATAAAGACTTGGATCGGACTAAAATTAGTAACGATGGGTCTAAGCCCATTTGAAATTTTTGTTTATGGGCCAGATTGCTTCCTTCCGTCAACTACTTCTTTGTATAAGTCGGCATTTGCATCTATATCCGTTTTTTGTGTCACATTTTAACTTGTGCCCGCTTTGCAAAAAAAATTGCAAGCGTACCCTCTTTTTCGCATAACTTCAGCACACGGGGCTGAAGTAGCAAATGCAATCACATAAAACTTCAGCATTCTAGTAGCCGGGCCTGAAGTTCAGCTCTAGAGCTGAAGTTTTTGTTTTGTAACTAGCGAACTTCAGCTCTAGTAACTGGAAAACTTCAACTCTAGAGCTGAAATTTTCTTAAAAAAGATCCTTTTTTCCTGTTGAATGTATGATTTCACTGCAACTATTGTATCCTCTGGTTCAACCATTAAAGAGAACTCATCCTGCAGCACCGGCAAATTGGGGGAATATGTACGTAAATTGGAAGTTAGAATCAATATCATCGTCTGTAGTGTTTATAGAGATTAAGCACATCGTCTGTAGTGTTTATAGAGATTAAGCACCTCGTTTATAGTCAATGAAAACGAAACCCATTATTTTCTCAGCAACTTTCAACCTTTGGAACACTAAAACGCAATAGTTCAGTTTCTTCCATTTTTGCTTTCTAATTTAGATCATAATGCATGCAGAAATGGGGAAAGAGTGCCAGTGGTTTTTGGTAGAGGAGTTAAGGGTCTCCACAAGGGACAGTACCATAGTACTGGAAAAAAAAAATAGAAGAATAAAACAAAGGAGGAGGAGAAAAGAGGAGGAGGGCGACCAAATAGGGCGCTCCGTGCAATTTTTACTTGTATAAATCAGTATGGTCTGTAGATTAGGCCTCATATAATATTGGACTAGCCATATCTGCCCACTTTACATTTTACTCTCAGGCTACTTGATCATTTCAAAATTTCCGATACAAATCAAAAAAGAAAAAATAACACTGTATAGCCGCTCTCAAAATAATAGCCGAAAAAATATATACCTTTTGTATATATATATACACACATTATGCATATTATATATAAAAATTATATAAATTTTATACACTTTTCTGGCTACCAAATTTAAGTAGTTTTTGGCGCGGGCAAAAGTAAATGCCTGTATTATCTCTCCACACGCATATTAACAATCATGCCACCTTATCTCGCCACATGCGCAAACCCGATATACATAACCCACATTGTCTCACCGCAAGAGCAATATCAACAATAACAATATCACGACAGAAACCCGTGCAAACACCAAAACAATCCGCCCAACACATCTACATATGCCATAATCATAACCACCCAACATGCCTATAATATTCATTAAGACACAAACTCACAATCTACCAATGCAGTGCACAACGACAAACCAATAAAGGAAATACGGATGGGTGTTCAGCATATAAGCATGAATTCCTTAGTAATATCAAACAATACTAGAGAATTGTTTAAGGTTGGGCAAGATACTCTAAAAATGCTCTTCCTTTAAAGTTTACCTCCGCTCCACTCAAATCTAGATAAAAACGACTTAGTAATATCAAATAATACTAGATAATTACATTTCAATTAATAAAGTTAAGATCTTTATACAATTTCCCAAAAGTCAACACAAGTTAATCCCGTGCCCGCTTGGTCAAAACCCGAGTTAAAGGATAGATCTTGACTACACATAACCCCACGAGTCCGATATGTGTTTGATTTTCGAATTCTAGTCTGATTCGACCTCAAATCTCAAATTTTTATTTTTCAAAACATAATAAAAAATTTCCAAAAATTCCTTTCAATTGCCATGATTTTGATGTTAAACTCTATAATAAATCAAGTTAAAATATTAAATTGAGTCAAAGTCACTTATTCAATAGTTAGATGTGAAAATCCTCTCCAAAATAGCCTATCACCAAGTCTAAGGCTCAAAATGTGATAAGATGAGACTATGTCCCAATATCCTTTCCTTAATAATGTTGCATATATCACATTTATGACCAATGATTTGCAAATGTGACGTCCGCAAAAACGAATAAAGTCTCACAAAAGTGACCCATGACAGACCCATAAATTATCTCATTTGCAATAAAATTCTTTGCAAATGTGATGTCCCCTCCTCAGGCAACCAGTCCCAAAAGCGACATACACGTTCCCAAAAAGCGAACATCCAAACAGTCGCACATGCGACCTAATCCTCGCAAATGCGAGGTCCCTTCCCACTAGCCCAGAGTCGCAAAAGCGAGAATAACCTCGCAAATATAGTGGTCGTAAATGCGAGAATAGAAACACCAGCAAAAATAGAACCTCTCTCAAAGCACATCAAAACGCGTCCGAAACTCGCCTGAGATCCTGGGGCTCCACACCAAACATCCACAAAAGTACATAAACATCATACAAACTCACTCGCGTACTTGAATCATTAAAATATCATATAAAATCATGAATCAAACACCAAAACACATCAAAAATTGCCATGAAACTCAAGAACTTCTCACTACTAGAAATTCGATAAAACCCGACCAAAAAAACCGACCAACTTTGTTCGGTAAAAAAATCGGCAAAAAACCGACCAAAGTTGGTCGATTTTTCAAAATATTTTAACTTTTAATTTTTTACGAAACCGACCAACTTTGGTCGGTTTTCTTTGGCGCAAAAATGCAGAAAACTATTTTTGAGTCACGCGAAGTTTATTTTTCAAGAAATCGACCAACTTTGGTCGGTTTTTACAATTAAAATAAATAAAATTAAATATTAAAAAACCGACGAACTTTTGTCGGTAAATTCGGCCGGTCATTTTAAAAAATTGACAAACTTTGCTTGTTAATTTTATTTTTTTATAAAACCGACCAACTTTGATCGGTTATTTTCGTGTGAAAACACAATTAAACAATCTTAAAACAAAATGTACCAATGGTCTGGCGGTAGAATAGTATCTTTCCACAGTACATACTCCGATTCGATTCCCAGACGGTGAATCTTTTGATTATATAATTAAAATACCGACCAACTCTGGTCGGAAAAAACCAACCAACTTTGGCCAATTTTTTTTTTTTGAATATAATTTTCCGACAAACGTTGGTCGGTGATTTCCGATCAACTTTGGTCGGTATATTAACGACCATCAAAATACAATCCAAGCGTATTTGGTCCCGTTTTGGTTGGTAATTGGCAATAACCGACCAAAGTTGGCCGATTTTTTGGTCGGTATTTACTTGATTTCTAGTAGTGGATCTAAAAAACACAACTAAGCGTCTAATTCCTATCAAACTAACTCAGAATGATGTCAAATTTTGTTGAAAAGTTCCAAATGACAAAACAGACATATTTCATGTCCCAAAACCAAAATCCAAACACGATAGCCATAAAGTCAACCCAGGGTCAAATTTAGAAAATTTCCAAACCTCCAAGTTGCCAACCTTCGGCAAATGATCCAAATCTACCTAAGATCCTCCGAATTCAATTTCGGGCATACGCCTAACTCTAAAATCACCATGCAATTCTACTGGTACCATCCAAGAACCATTCCAGGTTCATTATCACAAAAGTCAATCCTCGATCAATATTTTCAACTTAAGCTTCCAATGTAAGAATCAAATATTCTGAATCAATCCATGACCTTCCCGAAATCGAACCAATCATTCCCCCAAGTCACATAACTATAAGTATAGACACTGGAAGCTTCAATAAAGGAGAACATAGCCCAAATACACAAAACAACTAGTCGGATCGTTACCGGTAAAAAAATCAAGGCAAACGCTAACATTTCGTTGGCAATGCAAACAGACAAAGCTTCAAGCTTTATCAACAATTCTATTCTCATAGGGTTTTACCTCTTCTTATGGTTGTATGCTAAGTACCTAATTCCCCTTTTTCTCTCGTATCTCTATTTGATGGTCGATAAATGTATGTACTTCTTTTTTAAAGTTTACTATCCTTTTGATCTGTACTTAAAATGTTTATTGGTTTTTTTTTAAATATACATGTCTAAGTTAGGCTTTGACATGCTTAGCATTATCGAGCCTAGCTTCAGACTATGAAGTCAGAATAAGTTATTTCTGAACAATAAGTTTTCAGGCAAAAAATGTTCGAGACTTAGACAAAAATAACTGAAATTCAAGCAAAAGTACCTGAAGTTTAGCATATTTTCATCAAATTCATGCATAAATACCATAACTTCAGACCTGTATGTCTGGAATTATCCTAAAAGTGAATAAACTTATATTTTTTGTGCACTACAGATATTACTTTAATAATGGTCCCAAATTCGGGTTTATGTGCATTTCCGCCGGTAGAATCAAGGCTTAGATTACAAGTGGGTTTGGTTACAGGTCATGGGGTCCAATAACAGCGATGCAGAGATGCACCCATATTTATTCATTTCAATTGAATTCAGTTAGACAAGAGGGGTTGCTCTGATGGTAAGCAATCCCCACTTCCAACCAAGAGATTGTGAGTTCGAGTTTCCCCAAGAGCAAGGTGGGAAGTTCTTGGAGGGAAGGATGCCGGGGGTTTATTTGGAAACAGCCTCTCTACCCCAGGGTAGGGGTAAGGTCTGCGTACACACTACCCTCCCCAGACCTCACTAAGCCTCTCTACCCCAGGGTAGGGGAAGGTCTGCGTACACACTACTCTCCCCATACCTCACTAAGTGGGATTATACTGAGTTGTTATTGTTGTTGTTGTTGTTGTTGTCAGTTAGATATATATGTAAAAATTTAATATTTGATGAAATAGAATGAATTTTAGATATATATGTAAAAATTTAATATTTGATGAAATAGAATTTCATTACAATTAGATACATGTATAAATTTATTAATGTGAAAGCATACTACAATGCTTCTTATCACGATGTTTGGCTGTTAGATTTGTTGGGAATAAACCCCGTACCAAAATAATATTCACGGTAAGAAAAGAAGAATAATAATGTGGCACCGAGATACGGTAATTAACAAGAATAAAAGAATAACAATGACACCAAAATTTTTACGTGGAAAACCCTTTTGAATAAGGGAAAAAGCCACGACCCCGAGAGGAGCAACTGATATCACTATAGTAATGAATTTACACTTTGTAGGCCCGAGTAAAATACTACAAAGACCACTACAATACTCAAAAGAAATAACCCTCTTTTGATATTTCACCTCACTACAATATCGCCCACACTCTCTATTTTATACACAGATAATTTTCTTATACCCTATCTGTGAAACCTCACTCTTTCTTTCTAGCTCTCAGATATATTTTCCTCTGAGATTGATGATCTAAAAAATGTGAGCCAAAGCTCTCATTTTATAGGCAAAATACAGCCTACCATACCTGACATTTCATCTTCTGCAGCGTGATATATTTGACAGAGAAAAGAAAAATGTGGGTTGCTTGGGCTGCTGCCGCCATCTTTGACAAAAATGAAACAAGGAAGAAAACATCTTCCTTAAATTAAGGGGCTGGACCCCACAAATCTCCCCCTCCAGTCTCATTCACCTGAAGGGGATAACACCGCAGTTTCTAGTTTGAGTGTGTGCTGACAAGTTCTTTGCATAGCTCAAACTTGTCTCTTAGTACCACTTTGGTTAGTATATCCGAAAGATTCTCACTTGTATGGATTTTCTTTAATTGCATAGATCCATTCTCTATCATTTCTCGAATCCAATGATATCTCACGTCGATATGATTTGTCCTTGCATGATACATGGTGTTTTTGCTCAGGTCTATTGCACTTTGACTGTCACAATAGACAACATACTCATTCTGATACAATCCAAGCCCTTGAAGGAACCGTTTGAGCCATATCATCTCTTTGCCAGTTTCTGTAGTGGCAATGTACTCTGCTTCAGTTGTTGAAAGTGCAACACACTTCTACAACTTAGACTGCCATGATATAGCTCCCCCTCAAAATATAAACAAATATCCAGTAGTGGATTTTATGTTGTCAATGTCGCCTGCCATATCAATATTTGTATAGCCCTTCAAGATTGGATCAGATCCTCCAAAGCACAAACAATCTCCCGTGGTACCTCTCAGGTACCTGAGTATCCACTTGACTGCTTCCCAATGTTCCTTTCCAGGATTTNGTTTTAGGACACATCTTTTTGCTCAACTTTAGATGACTAGCAAGAGGCGTGCTGACTAGCTTAGCATTCTTCATGTTGAAGCGTTCTAGTACACGTTCAATGTACTTCTCCCGAGATAGCCACAACTTTCTACTTGTTCTCTCTCGAACTATCTTCATCCCTAGAATTTGTTGTGCTGGGCCCAAGTCCTTCATATCAAATGACTTGAATAGATCTCCCTTCAACTTTGCTATCAGCCCTTTGTCTTTTCCTACAATTAACATATCATCCACATACAACAACAATATAATAAAATTATCCTCAGAAAATATTTTGAAGTATACACATGGATCAGAATAGGTCTTTAGGTATGTTTGACTTTTCATGAATGAGTCAAACTTCATGTACTACTGCCTTGGTGCCTGCTTCAATCCATAAAGACTCTTATTCAATTTGCACACTATGTGTTTCTTTCTAGCTACTTCAAATCCTTCTGGCTGCTCCATATAAATCTCCTCTTCCAAATCTCCATAAAAAAATGCAGTTTTCATATCCAACTGCTCCACTTCAAGGTCTAAGCTAGCTACTAAGCTCAAAATAGTTCGAATAGAAGTCATTTTGACAACAGGTGAGAAAATTTCGTCAAAATCAATACTTTTCTTCTATTCGAAGCCTTTAACGACTAATCGAGCTTTGTATCTGCCTAGCTTGCCATTTCCATCTTTCTTGAGTTTAAAGACCCATTTGCATTTGAGTGGTCTTTTACCCTTTGGAAGTT
>MU734908.1:2781-14550 GCA_026770625.1 Nicotiana glauca
TTGGGAAGTTATGTTGTTCTGTGAGATTTTCGGGATATTTTTATAACTATCAGCATATTTGGTTTATATCACTATTAAGGATTTCTAAATAAATGGTTTATGAGCTCTAAGCTCGGGTTGAGAGCACATTTGGTCGGGCTTGCCTAGCCGTTGGGTTGGGCGCCATCACGACCGGGTTTGGGTATCGTGACAGAATGGCATGCACCGCGGCACCTCCCTTTGGATGTGGCGCGTCAGTACGTCCATCGCAAGGGCAACAAAAAAAGGTTGAGTGCCAATCCTTGATACAACCCCATCATAACCGAAAAATGGTCCGAGTCTCCACCCATCATCCTCACTCGAGTCTTTGCTCTATCATTCATATCGTGAATCACCCTAATGTAGGTGATAGGTACACCTCTAGCCTCTCAACATCTCTGCAAAACCTCCCTCGGTACTTTATCGTACACCTTTTCTAAGTCGATGAACATCATATGCAAGTCCTTCTTCCTCTCCCTATACTACCCCATCAATCTCCTTACAAAGTGAATGGCTTCTATAGTCGAATGCCCCGGCATGAACCCGAACTGGTTCTCCGAAAATGACACACTCTTCCTCACCCTTAGCTCTACCACTCTCTCCAGACTTTTATAGTATGGCTAAGCAGCTTGATACCCCGATGGCTATTACAATTTGGATATCATCCTTGTTCTCGTATACATGAACCATCTTGCTCCACCTATTCTAAAAATGACATTAAATAACCTAGTGAGCCACTCCAAGTCTACCTTGTCCGCACTCTTTCAAAACTCCACCGGAATTTCATCCGGCCTGGTCGCTTTGCCCCTACTCATTTACGCATAGCTCCTAATCTGCCTACAATACTCAAAGTCACAACGACTCCTAGAGAGTTCCAAATCACCCAGTACAATGCCATGTTTCCCTCCTCGTTCAAGAGACTATGAAAGTAGGTCTGCCATCTCCGACGGATAAGCCCCTCATCCAATAAAACTCTACCTTCTTAGTCCTTTATGCATTTCACTTGGTCCAAGTCACGAGCCTTCCTTTCTCACGCCTTGGCTAACCTGAACAACCTCTTATCCCCACCTCGGCCCTCGAATTCCTCATACAAACGACTAAAAGTTACAGTCTTGGTCGCCGTAACTGCTAGCTTTGCCTCTTTCTTATTTATATTGCTCTCTATAGGAATATATATTCAATATATTTCAGTTAAAATAGATTTCGTAGTATTACAACTAAAGATATTGCTATCTATTTTCATAGTGAAGATGTGAGCAGAAACTGTATGGTGAACTATAGATATCACTCAGAATTTATAAGTTTTGAGTAAATTATTTTTTCATCAAATTGGTATTCGAACCTCTACGATCTTGGTAGAAAATTAAATCAGTGGACAACACAAGCTAATTTGTGCCACTCGCCCGGCCAATGATTATGTTAATATACTCCGGGCCAATGGTGTATGCATGAAAATAATTATATTCAAAAGAAGAAAAAATACATATTTAAAAGAGGTGCAAATAAATAGTTTAAGAGATAGAAGCTTTTTTTCTAAAAGTGGGAGAGGACTGCTCCAATAATTGAAGGTTAAAGAATACTTCAACATTTGAATGTTGATTAAGTACATCAACAATTGAAAGTTGGAGAAGTGTTCTAACCTTGGAAAGTTGAAGAGAAAGTACTTCAACAACTGAAGGTTGATGAGAAGTGTATCGACAATTGGAACTTGGAGAGAAGTGCTATAACACAACAACAATAACAACGGCAACAATTGAAATAGAAAACCTAAATTATTTGAAATTATGATACACATTGGCTTCAATATGTGAATGGATATTATACATAAAATATGCTATATATGGTTACATAGCATTTAATTTGTTATTATACGTGGATGGTCTTATAAAGATTGTATGTAAAAATGCAAAATGATTAATTAGAGACTAATCACATATGAACACTATAAATGGAACCAGATTTTTAGATCAGATTGGACTTCCTATGCGCAGATCACAATCCTCTTGTTGAGTAGTGCCATTTTATCACGTTCATCTAGTAATGCGATGTATATCAGATCCTACTTTTGACACTATATAAGAGAGACAGTTGAAGAAAATATAATTGATAGATTGAATAGGGCTCACCATTGTGTACGATCAAGCATAGTGTACAATTGCACATAACAAATATCTTCGTTTTTCCCTTTTTCTTTTCGTTGTTGAAGTGTTTGTGCCCTATCCACTCACAATAATAATTATTATTAATATATGATCCTCTTTTATTCAATTGGCGTGCAGATGAGTTGATTAAAACAGCCAACGTGAAAAGCAAATGCTCCCTATTTTAAAAATTATAAGTGTCATTTCTTTCGAGAATTCTTTATTGTAACTCAGATACGGCGACCATGATTAGCTTTATATAATAATTTTAATATGCTAAGTTATGACATAATTACATCAATGCATTTAGAAAGCATCTTACTTGAATAATGAAAAACACACACATATATATATATATCAAAATTATTTGTGTGAGTATCAAAATTTCTTATTAATAATAAAGGATTAAAGTTAAATTATTTTTAAGTAAATAAATATATCTTTTTTTAAACAGACTATTTAGGATATAATGGTCACATAAAATTGAACGTGAAAAGTATTGCTTTTTTCAACGATGACAAATGCAGTTGAGTCAAGTATGAATGTTCATCCGTAGAAGCTTCTAAAATATACTTTTCTGGATAATATCTTTGTATGGTGTTTATCTACAATATCTAGATCATAAAATATTTTTAGGAACAAGTGAATCAAAATAATTTTTGTCTTGTATTTATTCTTTAAGTTTGAGGTTGCAAAATGAATTCATCAAAATTCTTTTTATCAATATATTTTTGTTCTGGGTATTTTTGATTAGTTCAATGTTTACTTTTATAAATTAATTAGATTTAATATGGATCGTACATAAATGGTAGTTGAAGTCAGCGACTCTCCTAAGGTTCCCACATCTTAGATCTCTGGGGCTGAGGATCAAGCTGTCCTTGCAATAATATTTTTTTATCTTTTAAACTTTTGAATTTTTTTATTTTTTATTTTAAAAGAAATGTTTTCAATCAAATAGAAGGAAACCACTTACATCATGCAAGAGAAGCACAAGTTTCTTGTGCGATGACTCTTATTCCTTACCATTTATGTCCATCCATACAAAGTGTCGTTAGTTGTTTGGGTCCTGCCTTCACTTTTTTTTTCATTCTTTTATTTTTGATTTTCTATTCGGTGTTTAATGCACTCGTATTCTGACCTTGATTAATTCGGATCGAGGCCATATAAAGCCCATTAAAGAAAAAAGCGTTTCCTATCGGACTTATTTTCATTCCTAGGGCTCAAATATGGGACTTTTAATTAAGGGCGAAGAGATTTTATTCATTCCACCACAATCTGTGATGGTGCATTCATCCCAATGAGTACATATAAATCCAATCCGAATTAAAAAAAGATTATTATTGTAATATACTAGTCACCTATTTGGAACTTCTAGTGCTCTGGCTCATATATTAATCAAGTATCAGAAAAAAAATGATATATGAAATAATTTTCCTTTACTTTATATCTAAAAGGACCACTAAAATTTTCCTTTCAAATGATAATAGATTTAAAATATATATATATATGTCCTAAGATTAATAGTTTGCTCTTCTTGCAAACTATTTGATTTTAACATTTTTATTTTACTCTTAATGGCATGATTTGTTCTGACGCACTTAATAGGAAAAAAATTATTTTTTATAAGGAGAGAAAAAATTAAAAGACAAGTGCAACTCTAATTATCACACACCTAAAATGATAATTTTAGTATTTTGTATACTTTTGGCATATATATCTCTTTACTTCTCCAAACTCCGTATCTAATTACACATCTTCACACAAATTAGGAAGTCGAAAGAGTAGAAATTTTCACAAAAGAGATGCAAAATTTATTTTTAAATTCTACTGGTTTAGTGGATAGGTATGTGACAATAACATCAAATCAAAAAGCAAATAATGGTATATAATGAGTGATTTATATGTTTCACTTTACCCACCAATTCTATTCTTTTATTCACCTCTTTGGACTTTGCTTAATGATTGAAAAACCTGAGTGCGGTTTCCCTATTGCTTAGATATGGACTTAACTATTGCCACTAGGCCCAACTACGGCCCACTTGGTGGGCCCAAATCTAGGATCCGCTTTTCATTTTCAATAAGATAATGTTGTATTGTATTTCATCATTATAGAGACACAATTAATTCCCTTCTAGGAATAATACTAATGGCTGATGTCAATAACAACATCCTCTTGTCGCTTCCATATTAGACTCATATACAATCTAAGATTCACCGTGAAAATTTAATTTAATTTTTATTTATAACGGTAGTGCAGAATCAACTAAAACGTACCTCGACTATTGCACCCGAAGTTTATTACTCTACCTTCTATTAGTGTAAGCATCGGGTTATTTTATCAACTAAAATTTAGACATGTAGAAAGAAATTATCTTATGCTCATTGACCACTATGTCACGGCCACACCCTCAAGGTTAGGGTGTGACAAACCTGAATCTTTCTTTAGTACGATGGTGGGGCAAACCTCAATAAGGATGCTAAGTTCGTGCGAACCTAAGCCCAAAGCGGACAATATGCATTACGAGCTTGGGTCGTGACAGTCACATTCTAAAAAAAGTGCCGGTCTTTAATTTAATTATATGAGGTCTTAAGAATTAAAATTGTGTCAAATTTTAACTATATGTAAGTTCTTTAAGTTTGTTCATAGTAATTTGACTTAGTAATGTTCTTTTTGCTAATTTAAGGTGGACAAAACCGCACCTACTCTTCCATGCTCAGAACATAGTAATTAGTGAGTAACTAATGTTCACTTAGACTTCATCAGGAGACGTGAAAGATGTCTGAAATTTACATATAAAAATGGGCAAAAATGGACTTTTTTTTTGCTAACTCGAACACATTTAAGTTCATTAATATTTGAATTAATTGGATAATTTGTTTTTGAATTGCATTTGTGGGTATTTTTTCAATTGGTTGTAAAAACAGTATTGTTTGATTCATCATTTCCTTTTGTATTACAAGCTTATTTATATTGATATTATTGTTATTGTCATTGTTACCACTAACACAAAAAATTATCAGGTCTAGAAATAACAAAGAGTGCTTTAGTAATTAGTTTTTGTATTTATTCTTTCCCATAAAGAAGAAAAGTAGAACGGATTTACGATGCATGGCTCGCATTTGCGAGACCGGCTTCGTAAATACAAAGCCTGCAGATCAGAGATATCAGATTTTTTTCAAAGTTCAAAATGCACCCGTGACCTATCCAAAACTCACCCGAGCCCTCGGGGCTCCAAACCAAATATATACACAACCTCAAAAATATCATACGGACTTATTCGCGCGATCAAATCGCCAAAATAACATCATAAACATCGAATTAAACCTCGAAATCCATGAATTCTTTCAAACTTCATAAAATATTAAATTTTCCAATTTAGGTCCGAATCACGTCAAATGAATTATGTTTTCAACCAAATTTTACAGAAAGGACTTAAATCATATATAAGACATGTACCGGGTGCCGGAACCAAAGTACGGGCCCGATACCAACACGTTCTAATCAATTTTCATTTCAAATTTCGTTAAACAATTTCAGAAAATAATTTTACTTAAAAATTCATTTCTCGGGCTTGTGACCTTGGAATTCAATTCCGGGCATACGCCCAAGTCTCATATTTTTCTACGGACCCTCCGGGACTGTCGGATCACCGGTTCGGATCCGTTTGCCCAAAATATTGACCGAAGTCAAATTTACTCATTTTATAATCAAAACTTAACATTTTTTTCACAGATTTTCATATTTAAGCTTTTCTGCTACGCACCGGACTACGTACGCAAATCGAAGTGACTCTAAATGAGGTTTTCAAGGCTTCGGAGCCATAGAATTTAATTTAAAACAAGTGATGACTGTTTGGGTCATCACAAATAGGAGCCAGAGTAAGAGAGCGAGATCTTCAAGTCCTTCTGGTGAGTTTCGAGGTGGTCAGAGACATCAGTACCCGAGGTATCCAGGCTAGCTAGTTTGCTGGTAGGAGATTTGATCATTCCACCTATCCAGGGCCTAGTCAGAGTTCTAGGGCCTCTAGTTCTCAGTATAGGGGTGAGTCAAGTCAGATGAGGCCAACCTTACCACGATGTACTCAGTGTGGTAAGCAGCATGCCGGGCAGTGCCTTGTGGGGTTGGGAGTTTGTTATACTTGTGGTTATCCAGGCTACGTTATGAGAGATTGTCCGACGAGAGGTGGTGCAGGTATAGTTCAGCCGGAAGGATTTGTAGTTGGTTCGTCATCACTAGTACACCTCCCTAGGTAAGGTTTACAGGCATCAACTAGTCGCGGTAGAGGAAGAAGTGGAGCATCTAGCTTGAGCGGTCCTCATAACCGCGTTTATGCATTAGCGGGTCGACAAGATCAGGAGTCGTCACCTGATGTTATTACATGTATATTATTAGTATCCTCATATGATGTATATGCATTGATTGATCTAGGTTCAACCTTATCGTATGTCACTTGGTTAGTTGCTAGCAAGTTTGGGATTGAACCTGAGTTGATTAAACTTTTTGAGGTGTCTACACCTGTTGGGGACCCAGTGATAGCTAGACGGGTATACAGATATTGTATAGTAGTAGTTCTTTGTCGTTATACAATAGTAGACCTGATTGAGCTAGATATGGTAGAATTTGATGTTATAATGGGTATGGATTTGGTTGTCTTCTTGTTATGCGAACGTTGATTGTAGATCAAAGATGGTTCGATTTCAGTTTCCAGTGGATCCAATTCTAGACTAGAAAGATAACACTGCATTGCCGAAAGGTAGGTTTATTTCCTATCTCAAGGCAAGGAAGATGATAAAAAAGGCTATATTTATCACTTAGTTCTGGTACAGGACGTGAAAGTAGAGTCACCGACCCCTCAATCTATTCTAGTGGTTAATGAGTTTCCTGATGTTTTTACCAATGAGCTTCTAGGTCTTCCGATAGATCGGGAGATTGAGTTTTCTATTGATACATTACCAGATACTCAGCCAATATCTATTCCTCCTTATAGCATGGCACCTGAGAGCTGAGAGAGTTGAAAGAACAACTGAGAGATTTGCTTGAAAAAGGCTTTATCAGACCCAGTACATCACCATGAGGAGCACCTGTGTTATTTTTGAGAAAGAAATATGGTTCCTTGTGGATGTGTATTGATTATAGACAGTTGAATAAGGCGACAATAGAGAATAAGTACCCGCTCCTGAGGATTGATGATTATTTGATCAGTTGCAGGGTGCCAAGTGTTTCTCAAAGATAGACTTGAGGTTGGGGTACCTTCAAGTAAGGATTAGAGAGAAAGATATTCCGAAGAAACCATTCAGGACCAAATACGGGCACTTTGAGTTTCGTGTTATGTTGTTCGGCTTGACCAATGCCCCAACAGTATTCATGGACTTGAAGAACTATGTGTTCAAACCCTTTCTAGATCTGTTCATGATTGTATTTATAGATGATATTTTGGTTTATTCTCATTCAGAGGCTGAGCATGCACATCATTTGCGTATTTTGCTCAAAGTTCTACTAGAAAGGAAGTTGTACGCAAAACTCTCTAAATGTGAATTTTGGTTGAATTCTGTAGCTTTTCTTAGACATATTATTTCAGATAAGGGTATCCATGTTGATACATAGAAGATTGAGGCAGTGAAGACTTGGCCTAGACCCACGACACCAATGTAGGTTCGTAGCTTCCCGGGTTTGGCAGGTTGTTACATGAGACTTGTAGAGGGATTTTCTTCTTTTTCATCACCATTGACGAAGTTGACTCAGAAGGCAACTAAGTTTAAATGGACTGATGCGTGTGAGCGGAGTTTCCAAATATTGAAGGACAGATTGACTTCAGCACCGGTTCTGACACTCCTAGAGGGTACCGATGGTTATGTTATCTATTATGATGCTTTGAGCATTAGATTGGGTTGTGTACTGATGTAATATGGTAAGGTTGCATCTTATGCTTCTATACATCTAAGAAAGCATGAAAGAATTATCCGACCCACGATTTAGAGTTAACCGCAGTGATTCATGCACTAAAGATGTGGAGGTAATATTTGTATGGCATCCATGTTGGTATATATATATATACGGATCATAAGAGCCTTCCGTATGTCTTCAAGCAGAAGGAATTGAATTTACGTCAAAGGCAATGGTTGGAGCTACTAAAAGACTATGATGTTGATATTTTATACCACCCAAGGAAGGAGAATGTAGTAGCTGACACCCTCAGCCGTAGATATATGGGTAGCCTATCATATTTACAGCCAGAGAAGAGTGAGATAGCCCGTGAGATTCATCAGCTAGCTAATCTTGGAGTTCGATTACTAGATTTAGGTGATACCAGAGTTACTATTCAGGACACTGCAACATCCTCTTTAGTAACTGAAGTGAAGGAACCCCAGTATGAGGATACTGTGCTAGCTCATTATAGAGATACAATCCCTCAAAAGGAGAAGTCACCACTTGACATTACATGAGATGGAGTCCTCACATATCGAGGTAGATTATGTGTTCCTACTATGGCAGGGCTGCGCCTGTAGGTTATGGGAGAAAATCACTATTCTCGATATTCTATTCATCCAGGAGCGACGAAAATATATCATGATATCAGTGAAATATTCTAGTGGGACAAAATGAAGAAGGATATAGCAGAGTTTGTTTCTCAGTGTCCTAATGGTCAGTAGGTTAACATTGAGCATCAAAATCCCGATGGATTATTGTAGGCTATAGAGATTCCAACTTGGAAATGGGAAGTAATTAATATGGATTTAATCATAGGACTACCTCATACCCAGCGTAAGTTTGATTCTATATGAGTTATTGTTGATAGACTTACAAAATCAGCCCATTTTCTGCCTGTCAGGACTACGTATTCAACAAATAATTATGCAAGGCTTTACATTAAGGAGATAATACGACTTCATGGTGTCCCTATATCTATTATCTCAAATAGAGGTTCTTAGTTTACAGCTAATTTCTGGAGGTCCTTCCAAAAAGGATTGGGGACTCAAATAAGTCTTAGTACAATATTTTATCCCCGGATAGACGGTCAGGCTGAAGATATGCTACGGGCTTGTGTGATAGACTTCAGGGGTAGCTGGGATGATCATATTCCACTCATTGAGTTCGCATATAATAATTGCTAGCATTCCAGGATGGCTCCACACGAAGATCTTTATGGACAGAAGTGTAGGTCACCTATCGGATAGTTCGAGGTTGGGGAAACTAAGTTAGTAGGACCAGAGTTGGTACAACAGTCAGTTGAGAAGATTAAGCTTATACGAGCAAGGCTATTAGTAGCTCAGAGTCATTAGAAGTCCTATACAGATAATTGATGACTAGACTTGGAGTTTCAGGTGGATGATTGGGTATTCCTAAAGGTATCACCGATAAAAGGTGTTATGAGATTTGTTAATAAAGGAAAGCTTAGCCCTCGGTACATTGGACCTTATAAGATCATACGCAGAGTAGGTCAGGTAGTATATGAGTTAGACTTGCCTTCCAACTTGGAGTCAGTACATCCAGTTTTCATATGTCTCTACTCCGTAAGTGTATCGGAGATCCTTATAGAGTCATTCCAATTGACGATTTTCATGCCACAGAGCAGCTATCATATGAGGAAGCTCCTATTGCTATACTAGATAGATAGGTTCGGAGATTGAGAACTAAAGATGTATCTTTAGTTAAAGTACTTTGGAGGAATAATAATGTGGAGGAGATGACTTCGGAAGCTGAGGAAGACATGAAGTCTAGGTATACTCACTTGTTTCCGCTTCTGGAGGAGGATCGTACTGAGATATCACAACCTTAGGTACGTATATGGTACTTGATTCTTATATTAGTTATTGTCATTGGTCGTGTGAGGCCATTAGTGTTGTTAATGATTGTGGCCCGTGTGGCTTCGTATTGTTGGGTTTTCTCTCTGACAGGTTGGTAGTTACTATTACAGAGGAGACTCTGCCAAAATTTCTCTACATCTCTGGGAGTTTAAAATTCGAGGATGAATATTTCTAAAGGGGGAGATTGTTATACCTTTTGCGTCCCAAGGCGATGTATAATGAATATGAGACTTTTTAATAATAATTTAAATGATCTTAAAGTCATAATGACTATATATGATGTTTGTATAGAAAATATAAAGTTTGGGAAAAATTGGATTTAAGTTGCGGAAAAACCGACTAAGGATGCCATGTATCGGAGCTTTTTGAGAAATGAATTTCATGTGCTATATGAGGTATTTTTGGGAAATATTATATATTAAATTGTATTTAATCTAATTTATCAATTCACTTAACCGTTCATTCATATGACATCCGGATAAAAAGATATAAGCATCGGAAGATGGGCCAATGCGAGGGTGCCGAGCTAGCACCTCTTTGACTTTTCAAAAGTTTATATATAGGATTTAGCTCGTCTCTCTCTTCACTTTTACATAGATCCCAACCAGAGAACACCATAAACCCTATACTTAAGCTCTCCAAAGGGTTTCAAAGAATACTAACATCCAGGGGACGAAATCGAGAAGCGATAATATCAGAACGATCCCTACGACGTAAGTATCATTATACCGTCTCTCTCTTTTCTTTGTAGTTAGATTTTTGAAATATAGTTCATTGTTAAGAAACGTCTAATTTCTGTAATTAAGTGTTTAAATATCAAATAAGGTTGATAAATTAGTTTCCTAATAGTTTCTAACTCACGGGACGATGATTGGAAGCCGTGAGTTCGATTTTTTTCCACTTTTAGTGGACTGTTTTGTAGTTCATTTATGCTGGACTATTTTGCAGCTGATTTATGGAGTTTAGAAGGATAAAAATACGTGGAGAAACACCAAATGTTGTAGGGTAGTAGGTTGGTCTCTCTTCGTTGCATTTTCAAGCTAATTGATAAGTTGTTGATTGGGTGTGCTATCATATAATTGGGGTTTTTGTTGCATTGAAGGTCTTGAATTGTAATTAGGTGAGTTTGGAGTTGCGGAATATATTATTTTTATATCTTGCTGATCTTAGGCTTGGGGGATCAGTAAAATCAGGGGAAATGCTGCCTGTTTTATTTTAGAATCGAGTTGTCGTTTGAGATATGATAATAGGTGAATTTGACTATAATCACACCTTAAATAATCACATTCTTATGTTGTTTTGATGATATATATGATAACAAAATGCTCTTATTAGTTTTTTTCATGATTTATAGGTATTAAATGGCTAAGGAAGGCTAAGGAGCTATTTTGGAGTCAATACTGGAGAAAAGAGGCCAAAAATACAAATTCCCATTGAAGTCACATTGTACCAGCCCTTTAGTGTCGGAATCACTGTTCCACCGCGGTTCCACCTCGACCGCGGTAGAACCGCGGTGACAAGCTACTGCAGAAGATTGAAGAACCAGAGGCACTGTTCTGCCGCGGTTCCACCGCGAACGCGGCAGAACCGCGGCAGGCGCCGTAAAGATAAGGGACTGAAGTGTAAAAACAGGATTTTTAAGACCTAAACCCTATTTAAACTAAAATCTTCGCCCAAAGGAGGCAAGTAGGGATTATTAGGTTATCTTGGAAGGAAAAACTATTGTGAGGGATCTTTCCCAACATCTTTCTTCTTTTCTTTTTGTTTTTGATGATGAATTCTATTCTAGTTTATTTACCCATAG
>MU734910.1:0-27512 GCA_026770625.1 Nicotiana glauca
ACAAATGAAACCCTAAACTCTAAGTGTGACAATTATGAACAACAAAACATACGATTTTGACCAAGAATTTATTCACCAATAAGAAGGCTTAGAAATCAAAGGGTTCAGAATACTTAGCTTTCCTTCTTTTATTTCCCTTTTCTTTCTTTGTTTCTTCTGTTTTCCTTTTCTTCATTTTTCTTGATTATCCAGAACCTTAGAAGTTCCGGATATCATTTTCTTGGACTTTTTTGCTCTCAGGCAGACTTATCGAGTCTCTTTTGTAGAAAAGACTCTTAAGACGTGAAGCTAGGTATTCTGGGGATGTACAGAGTGATTTTGGGACAAAGGTGTTCGCCGGAGTAGGGTTCCGGCAACACTTTTTGACAGATTCGACAATTTCTGGGCTTATTCGAAGGAAACCACTTAAATGGGGTGAAAGAGAAGGCAACGGAGACTATGTGGTGTTAAGGATGAGTTCTGGTTCAAAGGTGGTGTTCGCCAGAGTAGGGTTCCGGTGACACCTTTTGATTTATCCAACGGTTTCTAGGGGTTTTCAGGGAAAACTAATTGGACGGGGTGAAAGAGGAGATGGACGAGGGTACGTGGTGTTAAGGATGGCTTCAACAGTGCTGGTAGCATTCCCCGCCGGTAGGTTTCCAGCGGGTGATGGAGAGGAACCTAGGGCGGCTAGGGTTTCAAATTGGGGATGAAGGGTGTGAAATGAGAGTGTATGTAATGTTTTGTGTATTTAAAAACTCATGAATATCTGAGACCGTTGGATCAAGTGAACCAACGGCTCAGATTCATTACCCTCATAGACGACATCGTTCCATTTAAGTGGCCTTAAATCGTGGCCATTGGATTGACTAAATCAACGGCTCAAATTGATTCTAGAAAACGATGTCGTTTTGTTTAAATGATGGCCATCACTCCTGGCCATTTGATCAAAGCTTTCAATGGTCCAGATCTAATTACACCTGAACGGTGTCGTTTTGGCATAGCCTGGGCAGACCGGGTTTGGTCTCTTTGGACCTGGGCGTGTATTAATCAATTGGGCCATTATTTGTACCATTTGTATTTAGCCTAGACTTTGTATTATTTTTTTTATTTTTTATTTTTTATTTATATTTTTTTTTGTATTATACTTTTCTTTGTATATATTTTTTTTCTTTAATTCTTCTGATTTTTTACTGAATTTAAAAAGTAATTAATTTCTATTATTTTTAGTATTTTCTAATTAAGAACAAAATAAATGTGTATTTTGATTTTCTTTAATTTGTTTTCCAAAAATCATATAAAATCCTGGTACTTCTACCTATTTCATGTATTATTATTATGCACACAATTAACGAAAATTGCCACAAAAATTTAAAAATTATTTTGCTTATATTTGGGAATAATTTGCTTAGGGAAAAAAATCACGTGCTCACAATCATGAACTCTATTATTTTGTGAAGTGAATTTGGAGAAATGAAATGAAAGCAAGGTTTAAAACATGGCTCTCATTTGGTTTATTAACTCAACAGCACTGTTTAAATTTATATCTTTGAATTCAGTGGGTTCTCATATAATTTTAGGTTGAATAAGTGAGTTTTCATTCTATATCAGCTTTGGGAGTGTTATAAAGCTTGATGAACAATTTGTTAATTGAATCAGGCTCCAGATTATGTATTTGAATATGAGTGAACATGTACTATGAATGGTATTCAGTCTTGTTAACTAGGTAGTTTATTTTGAGCTTTGATAGCATGATTAGTTGTCTGGGATGATTATATATTCATGTGATGGTCTGAGCAGAATGTGTCCTTGAGTGTTGTGCGTGTTGACATTATGTTTAAGGGGAAAGGAATGGTTCGGGGTATTCAAATGATAAGAACAAGTACCAGTTCATTTTGGTGTTAGTTATGAGTTTGCTTAAGTTAGAATTATTAATTGCAAACTCATGATGATTGGTTGTTCGTTACACTTCATAAATAAAGGTTAGTTTCATTACATGTTTCACATAGTTGCTTAATTGAATTGTAAGAAATTAATTGTGTAGTGAGTATGATTATAATTTGGTGCTGGACCTGGCAATTAGTCCTTTAACATCGGCCGAGTATGGTCCTCTAGTCGAAGATATGATGTAGGCTTCCCTTAAGCCTTTGCCTTTGTTTTCCAATATGAAAAATAACAGGATGAGATTCATGCCTATTTCGATCGGGTTTCATGTAAGCACATGTAGTTCCATTTTTTTAGCTGTTTGCCTACCTGGATGGGATTCAAATTATTTTAGGCCTTTAGTTAGTTACCCGGACTCTTTTGATACTTTGAGGTGTCCCATTCAAACCAATAACAATTTATGGCCCTCGTGAGTTAGTATTGAAACCCTTTAAAATTAGAATTGAGGTGTGCCACGTCGAACAAAAAAAAACAATTGTGTGGCACTCGTTTAATTATTCCTTTTTAATCCGTAGAAATCGAGGCATGCCATTTAGTGAAATTTCTATGGCCCTCGCAAATTTGCAAACGCGTAATTGCTTCAGGCGTGTTAATTTAATAATTTACCTTCCTAAACTCGGGTGCGCATCTATGTGACCCAAATCCAAATCTCAGCATTAGATAAAATGTGTTGCGGACTGCGCGTGCATTTATGTGAAGTGGTTCGAAACATATTTTAAATAACGTTGAAATCTTCCAAAGAAAAGATATAATTGAATAAAAGCGGCTATAAAGTTAAAATTGTGTCATAGGCTAAAACATGTTTTAAAATCAGACAAATAGGCCAATAATAACAGTTGAGCGACCGTGCTAGAACCACGAAGCTCGGAAATGGCTAACACCTTATCCTGGATTAATAGAATTCCTTACCCAGATTTCTGTATTCGCGGACTGTAATACAATGTCAATCTTTTCCTCAATTCGGGATTTGAACCGGTGACTTGGGACACCATAAATATCTCAAATGGTGACTCTGAATCTTTTAAATGAAATAATCCCGTTTTGATTGTCCTTTAATTTGAAAAACTCCCTTGTACCCTTTCGGGGGCATGAAAAAGGAGGTGTGACATTTCTGGCGACTCTGCTGTGGACAAGAACCCAGAACTTCTGGTTAAAGGTTCAGAATTCGAGCTTAGATGAATTATTGTATTTGGCTTTATTTATTATCTGATTTTATTACATGTATGCGTCAAATGTGCTAAATGCTGCTTTTTACCGCTTTGATATTATCTGAACTGTATATATAAACTACTACAAAATCCTTCTATTCTCTCTCCTGAGAAATGCACGTTGGTCGTGACTTATTTCTGTTAGTGTTGTGAGCACATAATTTTTTTCCTAAGCTAATTATTCCTAAAAGTCAAACAAAATAATTTTTTTATTATTATTTTACAATTTTTATGAAATTTTGTGTTATTTTCTGGTAATTGTTGCATTTTATCTGTGCATTTTAGTTCATATGAAAAATACAAAAAAAAAATACATTTTGCATTTGTTTGAGATTTAATTTCACATTTTAGGATTAAGTAGTAGTTTAAATTGCTTGAAAATAAAGAAAAAAATAAAATAGCCCATTTTGCATTTTTAGTTGTTAATTGTTAAATAGGTTTTAAACAATTTTAGAAAATTAACTAGCTTAGTTTGGCAAATAAATTAGGTTTCATTTTAAATTTTTGTATTTTTATAAAATACATAAAAAATACAAAAGTAATAAAAAGAGATAAATAATTAAAAGAAATGAAAAGAGAAAACAAGTTAGAAGAGGTGGTCTTCTAAAAGACCAAATTTGGGCCAATTTCGGTCAATTCCATAGCCCAAAACCAAGTCACCCCTAAACCAACCTAGGCCCAATCTCACCCGACCCAGTCCGGTCCAGGACGCCCAAAACGGCATTGTTTTGGTCGATGCAATCTGGGCTCTTCATTTACTCTGATCCAACGACTCTTGTTTATTCATGGAACAAATATAAAATTATCCGAAAATCCTTTAAACCTAAAAAACATAATACCATCTTCCTCGTATCCCCTCCCTGTAACGCCGGCAACCCTCCGTTGTGCCCCCACTCCACCTCCGTCGTCCGGCGGCGGCGGCGGCGAAGCTCCAAATTCTCCCAAACTTTCACCACACACTCTCCTTTTCCTCCTCTTTCCAACCCCCAACACCTTATCCCTCAAATCGTAACCGATTTGCTCGAATATTGGGTCGAAATTTCGGTCAAAACACAAATCCGACCAAATTAACACCAAATCATCTTCGCCATTCCCTCACCCAAACCTACTAACAGGTTCCTTCGACTCAGCGCCTAGCCTCTCGAATCTTGATTTAAAAATCTGACCCCAAAACCATATTTTGTCCAAATGGTCCCAAATTGATACCTGATAATTCCCTGACCTCCCTTATCTCGAATCCATATCCTAAATCCCTCGAATCTCCCTGAAACTCGACAAATTTCGGATCTAAGGTTTTTTAAATGGCGACCTGTTTCGAAGTTTCAAGAACTCGGATGGCTTTTGATTAATGTTATAAGATTATTTTGACAAAAAATAAACCTATAACATTAATCGAAACTAGATCCCAAAAAATCAGTTGGTTTGGGAGAACCAAGGTCAGTTAGTATTCTTCTCGTTTTAGTTTTGATCTAATTTGATTCAGTGTAGTTTTAATTTTCTAATATTCTAATTGGTAGTTTGTTTTCGATGTAATTCTGTCAGTTAATTGATTAGTTAAATGTTTGGGTATAATGTTAGGTAACAAATGTCTAGGTTAACTCTTAGTTTAATTTCTATTTTTAGCTCTGTTTAATTTTTGTCCTATTTTAGCTTTAATTGGCCAGCTTTTAGTTTAATCGTTAGGTGTTAGTTTAATTTTAATTTGCTCAGTTTGGTTAATTTTAGTCGAATATCTTTCTGGTAAACTGGTTTTTCTTTTAGATTTTCAGTACAAAATTGTTTCCAACTTGCTTTGAAACTGTTTGATTCTCATTTAATTGAATTAATGCTTTTGTTAGTTTAAGCTTAGTTTAATTGATCTTCAGTATTCATTTGTAGTTTAATTAGGCTTAGGGTTTGGATATAGCTGCGTAGTGTAGTTGAATTAACTGTAGTTAGATTTTAACTAAGGTAAAAGGTGTTTGGTGGAGTGAGTAATTTCAGGAGGCAAATAAGGGTAATTTGGGCATGGGAAATGACTTAGTTTATTGATAACAGAAATTTCAAAACAAAAAACAAGGGTAGTATAGGTATTGTATCGGTAGAAGAACACCCTAGGGCCTTCTAGAATGTGACTTTAGTGTACATTTCAGCAAAATAGAGGTAGTTACTTGGGTAACAAGTTTAAAAATAGGGGACTAAAATGAAATGAAAGAGGGACTGCAGTAAAAACAAAGAAAATCTGAAGTTCCCTCACTCTAGGCCTATATAAAGGGCATTCTCATGCCTTGGGAAGGAAGTTTTGGAACCCAAAAAGAATTCCCCCCAAAATCTCCTTAACTCCATAGATTTGAAATTCAAATTCAGATCAAAGATCCTTTTAGATCATAGTTTTTATTTCGAAAATCCAAAATAAAATCCAAAAACATACAGAAAATACTATAGAAACACCAAAAAGACTAGTACATTAGTTTCCTTAGGTCATTTTCAGAGTTCAGCATTTAATTCAAAGTTTTTAGCTTAGTTAAGGTCCAAAACTACTTGAGTTCCTTTGTTTCTATTTGATATTTGAGGGCTGAAGGTAATCTGGGCCATCTAGGCTTTGAATCTGATTGAATCAAGTTGACTGTGGTGATCTCTTAAGTGTACGGATATACTGGGTCAATATTGGTTATTTGACTTAGTTTTGGGTCAATCTACTGAGTATACTTGATTTTCAATTCATTTTTGAACTGATGAATCTTTGCTGGACTATTATTACACTTCATTGATTGCTGCTGGGGATTGAAATTGGTTTCTGAGTTGCTGGTGAAGTTACTATTACTGCTAACCTCTTCATTTTTTATTTCACTTCAAATTTCAGGTACACATTTGAATTCTCATTGATGTAGTTTTGAATTGGAAGTGAAATGAAATCAGCTTCCAGATTTATGCTCATTTGATGCTTATAGTTGTAGTCTAGCAAATGATGTGTAGTTATATAGCTTTAGTTAATTTGCCGGTGCTATATCTGTTTAGTTAGATTTTTATGGATTTTTAGCAAACGATGTGTAGTTATGGATTGTTATGACTATTTAATCCTTATAGACCGTAATGGACAGTATAAACAGTACCTTTCCGGTTCATGAGAGTTAACATTTGGTTTGCTTTCAGTAGTTATAAAAATAGGTTCAAATAGATTTGTGTTTTCAGTCTGCTATTCAATGGTTCCGTTATGAAATCGTGAGTCACTTGGATGATTTATATTAGTACAAAGTAATCTGAAAATAGTGTTAAATATGTTCTTATATAGTGTTAAACGAAGCCAAGTAATTAAGCCGTTACTGATGTTGATAGAATTGATTCATGATTCTATTTCAATTTCCAACGTTAGCAAAATATTCACCCATAGATATAGGATTAATATAATAATAATAATCTGATTCCTTCCGTCATAAGTACAGAGCTGACTCAAGGGAATTTGGAGTTTTGGTGGGCAAATATTTAAGAAAATTAGTGGCCTGCACGGTCCCTGGGGTTCGATCATTGATCACCCCCTCTGTTGCTTGACTTGCCTATCCGAGTTGCGCCAGTCTCAAGTTTAGGCCCAATATGTATGTTTGTGGAAATGGAAATAGGCTTGTTAGTAGTCAAATGGTTGGCAATGGGTTTTAAGTTAGGTAGCGAGTTCAAATTAAAAGGTGCTTCCTTTTGTTTCGACCCGAACTCGAACTTGAAGCCCGAATTTTATATTAACTAAGTAGGACCTTTTCTTTATTATTAGAGACAAATAAAAAAAGAAGATAGAAAATCATAGTTGCTTTAGAATTGGCCTTTAATAAAAATGAGACGAGCCTCGCCAAACAAAAATACAAAAATTGCGGGGCCCTCAGCAATTGCTTAATTAAAAATATTTAAACTTCGGGACGAGCCGTTTATCGAATTTCATGGTACTCCCCAAAATAATAATGTGTTAGACTCTTTAGGCGCGATTTTAATAATTTTACCTTCTTAAACTAGGGTATGTATTTCATGCAACCTAAATCCAAATCCTAAAACATTGAATAAGAATGTGTCGAGGATCCGAGTGTATTTCATGTGACGTGATCCGAAAACGCGTTCTTAAACAACGTTCACTTTCGTAAAAGATAATTAAAAAGCGGTAAATTATCATGAAATTGCAATATAGTTTGGAACATGTGTAAAAATTAGATTTTTAGCCATTTATAATAATTTAAGCGACCGTGCTAGAACCAGGGGATCCGTGGTTGCCTAACACCTTCCCTCGGGTCAACAGAATTCCTTACACAGAATTTCTGGTTCGCAGACTCCAATTGGGAAGTCGAAATTTTCCTCGATTTGGGATTTAAGTTAAACTTGTGACTTGGGACACCAAAAGCCAAACCTATCCCAAGTGGCGACTCTAAAAAAAATCTCATTTTGAATAATGTCACTTTAAATGGAAAAACTCCCTTATACATTTATCCTTCGGGGTAGGTATGTAAAAAAGGAGGTGTAACAGCTCTAGCGACTCTGCTGGGGATCCAAACCAAGAATTCTGGTTCAGGGTTCAAAGAATTCGAGCTTAGTTTAATTGTTATATTTGGCTTTATCTGATTTTTCTACATGTTCCATACTATATGTGCTAAATGTTTTAACGGTTTGATATTTGTTGAAATTGTATATATAAACTGTCGCGAATCCCTTCCTCTCTCTGACTCTTCTACATCATGGAGAAGGGTGCACTTTGTGTAGCTTATCTTCTATTTAGAGTCTTTCCCAATTTAGAACGAGTTTTGGATAAGTTGCTAAGCCGGTGGAGCTTCTGTATCCCCGGTACGCTACCTCCCCCTCGGCTCGAGTTGTCCGCTCAGGTAAGCCAGGTCTAGACCAATAAAACTAGGGCTTAAACCTAGAAGAATAAAAACTCATGCCGGATCCCTAATAGGACGTTTGTTTGCATCATGTGCATTTAACTTAGGGGACTCAACACAGGGGTTGGGTTCGTCTAGGAGAGGTGACCTGAAATGAATTGACCATCCTGATGCATCTTACGTGCTACTTGTGCATTTATTTGCTCGGCTTTGCATGCTGACCAGCTTGTCTAAATGAGTGAAAATTTGAAAATAAGCAGTGTTAGGACTAAGTGAGGGTGACCATTTGAAAAAAAACCAATGCCCAAATAGTTCCGAAATGCTGCCGGATTTTTGAAAAATGAAAAAACAAAAAGAAAAATGAGAAAAATATTTGAAAAATAACAAGAAAATTGTTGTTAAAAATAGTTTTGATTTTGGCAAGTCTGACCGAACTACGCTGGACTGATTCTCACCGGATGTGATATACGTAGGCAAACCTCATCGGTTCCGACCCCAATTTTTAAAAAATCCAAAAATATTTTCGTTTAGTTCCTTCATTAAAAAATCTTTCCTTAGAAAATTCAAAAAGGTAGTTTTTAAACTAAAAAAAAATTCCTTCTTTCTAATATTTTTCATGAAATAAAAAGCAAAATCAAAATTCAAAATGCGGATTTTCTTCATTTTGAAGTATTTTTCCAAAACAATCAGAAACAAATTTTAAAAAATGGAAAATTGAAGTCCAAAAAATATTTTTACTTTTCTTTAGAAGTACTTTTGTAAATAAACAAAACTCAAAAATCCAAAACATTTTCCTAATAGTATCTCTTTTGAAAATTAAGAAGCAACAATCCAAAATCCAAAAAATATATTTCTTTCTTCTTTAGAAAAGAGAAAATAAATAAAAATACAAACAAAACATATTTTCTTTTTATTTCTAAAATTTCCAAAGTTCCAATCAAAAGAAAAGGAATCTTTTGAAGTCTTTCTTTCAAAAATATAATCAAAATCAAATTCAAAAATCATTTTGGGCCTTTTTTGGGCCCTGAACAATAGCCCAGTATTTATGGTCTGAGTTTTATAAAAATAAAAAAGAGTTATTTACTCAATTCCCAATCTGCCCGAACTACGCTGGTTTGGTTCTCACCGGATGTGAGATACGTAGGCAACCCTCATCGGGTCCAACCACCCTTTTGCAAAAAATAGCCAAAAATACCAAAATTTTAATTTTTTTTTTTGTCAAAATAAATCGAGTGATGCCATTCTTGTTTTAAAATAAGCCTACCAGAAGGCTATTGTTGCAAGAACAGCCACCTTGAGTTATTTTTAAATGATTTTCGGGCATAGCCTTAAAATCTTCCTCCCAGAAGTGCTAAAAGGTTGTATCTGCAAAACCGAGTCTTTGTTTTCTTAAATAAAATTTTGAAAAATAGCCACTTTTCTATATGTCATTAAATCACTTTAAATAAATGTGCAGGATGAGTCAAAAAAAAATATTTTTCTTTCGTGTTAGAAAAAGAGAAAATGAATGAAAATTCAAACAAAAATATTTCTTTTTACTTCTAAAAAAGGAATTTTTAGATGTCTTTCTTTCAAAAAAAAAATCAAAATCAAAACAAAGGAAATACGAGGGAAATAAACAAAGGAAAAACAAGAGAGAAAAAGAAACACAAAGGAAGAAAATAAGGTATCGGGAGAAAAATCATGGCAAAAGAGAAGGAAAAACAGAAAATGAAAGAAAAAAAAGAAAAAAAGAAGAGAGAAAACGAAACAAAAAGAGAAATAAAAGAGAAAAACCGGGATGACACATGCAACCGAAGCAAACATGTAGATATTTATTTAATTGTATAGGTGCATCACAATCCATGTGCAGTTACCTATCTGTTACTTATTTCATACTAACCGCTGTTGTTATCATTTCAACTGAGTATTTTAGAAACTGTGGTTGGTTTGTAGTAAACTGGCCTCGCATCGATACTTCACTAGAACCAAAGGAAAAACAGAGATGTCGTCTGAAATGACCTTGCGTGCAGTCCCCATACTTGAAGATAGCCCAATCTTTGGGATCCCGACCTGTAAATCCTATACAGCTGAAGAAAATCGGATCCTGCGTTTGCGCTTGATGGAAATGTGGGATGCTTGGAACAACGGGAAGGAACCCTCAAGCACTATCCCCGGATTCCCGGAGTTGTTCCCAAGATTTGGAGGAGTTACCACTGTCCCCATCAGCCGCCCAAATATTCCTCTGAGCCAACCTACCATGACTGCTAACATTTTCGAAACACCCTCTGAGCATCATCCACAAATGTTCCCATCTAGAATTTCTCCCAATATCTTTACAGCTCCACCATCCTCTGAAACTACCCAACCATCGCTACCAAAACATGCTTTTGACCCTTCGGTCTTCACATTTCAGAATCTAGTTTTTGAGGCTGACACTCCTCACTATCCTCAATATACCTACTCCCGACCACCATATGCGATCACACCGGGGCAGGACAAAACCCCTAAATCCCTGGAGTAGGATGAAATGACAAAAAGAATGAGCAGTTTAGAGTAGAGTCTAAAAAATATGCAGGGTTTAAGCTAGCAGAAGAGTGTTTCTTACAATGATCTGTGCATGTTCCCTCACGTGCACCTGCCTATGGAATTCAAAACGCAAAAGTTCGAAAAGTATGATGGACATGACAATCCCATTGCTCACCTCAAAAAGTATTGTAATCAGTTGCGCGGGGCTGGTGGAAAAGAAGAGTTATTGATGGCGTACTTTGGAGAAAGCTTGGTGGGCATAGCGTCGGAGTGGTACATGGATCAGGACATATCTCGATGGCATATCTGGGATGACCTTGCCCGAGATTTTGTCCGACAATTTCAATACAATATAGACATTGCGCTAGACAGGAACTCCTTGGCAAACCTAAAGAAAAAGACCTCAGACAGTTTCCGCAAATATGTAATCAAATGGCGTGAACAGGCGTCAAGGGTGAAGCCTCCAATGGATGAGGTTGAGATGGTCATTGTCTTCCTACAGGCTCAGGAGGCAGATTATTTTCAAAACATGATGTCCGCTATAGGTAAGCCTTTTGCAGAGGCAATAAAAATTGGAGAGTGGTAGAGAATGGGCTAAAACGGGCAGAATCGTGAGCCAATCGGCCATAAGAGCAACCTCCCAGGTCATCCAAGGCAGGTCTGGGGGAATGGCTAAGGGCAAAAAGAAAGAAAAACAGTGATGGCGGTACCGGGCTCCTAGACCGGTGTTCTTAGAAAGCGCCCCTCAGCACTATTACCCTCACACATATATGACTTATGCTCCTCCACCTTATGCGGTAATGAATGCTCAACCTTTCGGCCTCCCGCAACCACAAGCTAACTGAAACCCAACTCCATTCTAGAGAAACTAGCCACCTTACCAAAACAAATATAACCCCCGACCACCACAAAATAATTTCCGCCCTCGGGAACCACCTAGGCGACTAAATTTTACCCTGATTGGGGAACCATATTCAAGTTTTTATTCCCAAAGCTCGTCCAGATGAACCTATTACACCCTATTCCCCAAAACAGGCTGAATCCGGAATCTCCACCCTATCAACGAGGTATTCATTGTGCCTATCATTCAGGGGCTGAAGGGCACATTATTGACAGCTGCTGGACATTGAAAAAAGTTGTGGAGGATTTGATCGAACAAGGGAAAATAGTGTTGAGGGATGAAGAAGCCCCGAATTTACCAATAATCCCTTGCCCGCTCACAACAACGGGCCGGTAATCGGCATGATTTGTGAAGACCGAGACTTTGACCCGACTCTGAAAGCCATAATTACTATTGCCAATGCCAAAAGGAAACCCAAGGTACTCCCGAAGCAGGAAAAAGAGGAGAAGAAGAATAAAGCTGTCAACATTGAGCCTGAAGAGAAAACTGAGACAAAAGCATAGCCGGTACCTCCTAAACACGTAGCCAAGAGAAACCACTAGTTGTGAGTACCCCGAGGAAGTATGAAGTGAAGATGGGGACACCGATGTATGTGCCGAAAGGGGCCTACGTGGTGCGGGGGACAATTAAACCGCCTCGGCTGAATGAGCCAGTGGTTATTGGACGTGCACCACAGAATCCCATGACCGACCCCTCTACAGTGTCATGGAACTACCAACAAACAGTGGTCACATACAAAGGCAAGGAAATTTCGGGAGAACTGCCAGGAACAATCCCTGTTGAAAAATATTCAAATATACAAGAGGTAAACAGCGCCACACGAAATTGTTTTCCATCTAAGAAGTCGGTGAGCGCTGAAGAAGCAGAGACATTCTTTTAGAAAATGAAAATGTGAGACTATGAAACAGTAGACCAATTGAGGAAGTGTCCTGAGCAAGTGTCGCTGCTGTCATTAGTGACCAAATCTGCTGAACATCAGAAGATCCTTACAAAAACTCTGAACGAAGCATATGTGCCAGCCGAGACTTCGGTTGAACAACTTGAAAGGATGGCAGAAAGATTCTTCGCTGTCAACCAACTCTCCTTCAGTAAAAGTGATTTGCCTCCAGAAGGAGCTGCCCACAATAAAGCCTTGCACCTGACGGTCAAATGTGAAGGTTACTACGTTAAGCGGGTCATGGTAGACGGAGGCTCAGGGGTTGACATCTGGCCACTCTCCACTTTGCAAGGAATGTAAATAGGGACAGGAAGGATTCATCCAAATAATGTTTGCGTGAGAGCCTTCAATGGTGTTAAAAGAGATACCATCGGCGAAATTGATTTGATACTGACCATAGGCCCGATGGATTTCGAGATGACCTTCCAAGTGTTAGACATGGATACATCTTACAATTTTTTTCTGGGAAGGCCTTGGATCCATGCTGCAGGAGTTGTGCCCTCAACCCTCCACCAGATGGTGAAGTTTGAGCATGAAGATCAGGAGATCGTGGTCCACGGGGAAGGTGAGCAGTCCATATATCGTGACACATCTATCCCATGCTTGGAGGCGAGGGAAGGAAGTGAGCATATTGTCTATCAAGCCTTTGAAATCATGGTAGCTGATCAGTATGAGGAAGGACATCCATGCCCCCAGCCTTTCTTATCCAATGCTTCGATCATGGTAGCCAAGGAAGTTATTAGACATGGTTTCAAACCAGGAAAAGGTTGGGAAATGCTTTGCAAGGAATAGCCAAACCGGTAACACTACCCGCAGCAAAAAAGTATTTCGGGATAGGCTACCACCCTACCCCAGATAATGAGAAATGGGCCGACGAAAGAAAGAAAGATGGATGGATTCTTCCGCAACCATTGCCACATCTGTATGAGACCTTTTTCAAGCCTAAGTACGGCGCAGAAGAGGATGACGAGGTGTTCACGGCTGACGAAATATAAGATATCTCTGGAGATATGAGGCAAATGCTTTATGAGACCAACATGGTCCAGCCAGGGGAGGGGACCAGCACCGCTGAGGTGCTCTACATGGGACCAGATGCCAAACTCCAAAATTGGAAGGCTACGCCTTTCCCGATTAGGCGGGAGTCCCGGTAGACTAGCCTTGTCACCTTTGATGCATCTAGGGTTATTTCAGGGTATAACTCGGATGTTTCTTTTAGTTTCTTGTCTTTTGAATTCATGAATGTAAACCCAGTTATCTTTCAAAATTTCCAAGAAATGAAATCAATATTTCATCGTCCATTTTCTCTTTAGTCTTTCTGATTTTTGTTATTTTTACCTTTTATTTTTCTTTTCAGTCATAATAATGCGGTTTTAAATAACACGACATGCTTGCGGACTTCATGCCTCGACCCAAACACGTTGTCTAACTGTGAAATAATGAATCAAGAACTGGAATATGATGAAGAGGAGGCTTCTAGGGAAATAATCCGAGAATTGGAGCAATTTGAGAACAAACCTAAGCCAAATCTGAATGACACTGAACCGGTTAATTTAGGAACTGTCGAAGAAATAAGGGAAACCAAAATAAGCATTCACACAGATGATAAAACTCGAGATGCAATAATCCAACTCTTGTTTGAGTTTAAAGATGTGTTTGCATGGTAGTATGATGATATGCCAGGACTGAGTGTGGATCTAGTAGTGCACAAACTGCCAATTTACCCCAATTGCCCTCCTGTGCAACAAAAGCAAAGAAAGTTTACAACCAAAATCAGTGATAAGATCAAAGAAGAAATCACAAAACAGCTAAAAGTAGGGGTAATCCGGGTGGTCCGATATACTACATAGTTAGCCAATGTGGTTATTGTGCCAAAGAAAGATGGGAAGACCCGAGTGTGTGTGGACTACAGAGATCTGAATAGGGCGAGTCCCAAAGATAATTTTCCGTTGCCCAACATCCACATCCTTGTTGATAACTACGCCAAACATGAAATACAGTCATTCGTGGATTGTTACGCAGGACATTACCAGGTGTTGGTGGATGAAGAAGATGCCAAGAAGACAGCTTTCACTACACCCTGGGACACCTACTACTATCGGGTCATGCCATATGGGCTGAAGAATGCAGGGGCAACCTATATTAGAGCCATACCGACATTTTCCATGACATGATGCACCAAGAGATAGAGGTGTATGTGAATGACGTAATCATCAAGTCCCGAACTCAGAGTGACCACATTCGAGATTTGAGAAAGTTCTTTGAACGGCTGCGCAAGTATGATTTGAAGCTGAATACGGCCAAATGTGCCTTCAGAGTTCCATCGGGCAAGCTCCTGGGTTTCATAGTCAGTAGAAGAAGGATCGAGTTAGATCCAACAAAGATAAAAGCTATTCGAGATCTACCTCCTCCAAAAACTAAGAAAGACGTGATGAGTTTACTAGGTAGGTTAAACTATATCAGTTCATTGCTCAACTGACTACCACGTGTGAGCCCATATTCAAACTTTTGAAGAAGGATGCGGCAATAAAATTGACATCCGCATGTCATGAAGCATTTGAATAGATCAAGGAATATCTGTCAAATCCTCCGGTGTTGGTCCCACCCGAGCCAGGGCGACCTCTCTTCCTGTATCTGACGGTGTTGGAAAATTCTTTTGGTTGCGTTCTAGGGCAACACGATATAATCGTCAAGAAAGAGCAGGCGGTCTACTATCTGAGCAAGAAGTTCACCAACTACGAGGCCAAATATACTTTGTTGGAGAGAACATGATGTGCTCTAACGTGGGTCGCTCAGAAGTTGAGATACTATCTTCAAGCCCACACTACCTACCTCATAACCAGGTTGGATCCATTGAAGTACATATTCCAGAAACTGATGCCCACTGGGAGACCGGCAAAATGGCAAATCCTGCTCACTGAATTTGACATAGTCCATGTCAATGGTACGGCAATAAAAGCCCAGGCATTGGCAGATCATTTAGCGGAAAACCAGGTTGATGAGGAATATCAACCATTGAGCACATACTTCCCAGATGAAGAAGTTAATTCAGTAGAAGCTATCTCTAAAGACACTCGTGCTTGGAAAATGTTCTTTGACGGAGCGGCAAACGCAATAGGTGTAGGCATTGGGGCAATTTTGATATCACCCATTGGTAAGCACTATCCAGCTACAGCTAGGCTCCGATTCTTCTGCACAAACAACACATCTGAATATGTGGCCTACATCATGGGCATGAATATGACAATTGACCAGGATATTGAAGACTTATTGATCATGGGGGACTCCGATTTGATTATCCGGCATGCACAAGGAGAGTGGGAGACTCGAGATGTTAAGCTCATTCCATATTGATAACATGTGGAAGATCTCACCAAATGCTTCAAGTCAATAGAGTTCAGGTACATTCCTCGATGCTACAATGAACTAGTTGATGCACTCGCCACTCTAGCTTCAATGATGCCTTACCCAGGCAATGCTCATATTGATCCGCTGTAAATTCAAATTAAAGAAAGGCACGGTTATTGTAGTGCGGCCGAGGTGGAACCCAGCATCCAGCCCTGGTATCATGATATCAAAAGATTTCTGAAAACACAAGAGTACCCTGAGCAAGCCACTGGAGATCAGAAGAGAACCATTAGACGACATGCAAGTGGTTTTTTCTTAAGCGGCGATGTTTTGTATAAAAGGACCCCGGACCTTAACTTGCTAAGATGCGTTGATGCCGAAGAAGCTGGAAGAATTATGCATGAGGTGCACGCAGGGGTGTGCGGACCTCATATGAAGGGATATGTTTTGGCAAAGAAAATCCTGCGAGCGGGATATTATTGGATGACCATGGAGAAGGATCAGTTCAGCTTTGTTCGAAAATGCCATCAATGCTAGGTGCACGGTGACTCGATTCATGCACCTCAAACAGAGCTTCATCCGATGTCAGCACCTTGGCTGTTTGTTGCCTGGGGTATGGATGTTATTGGGCCAATCGACCCAAAAGCTTCAAACGGGCATAGATTCATATTGGTTGCAATCGATTACTTCACAAAATAGGTTGAGGCCATCACTCTCAAGTCGGTCACCAAGAAAGTTGTGGTAGTTTTTGTGCATTCCAATCTCATTTATCGCTTTGGTATTCCTGCAACTATCATTACCGACAATGCTGCAAACTTGAATAGTCCTTTGATGGGAGAGGTATATGAACAATTCAAAATAACGCATAGAAACTTTGCCCCTTATCGGCCAAAAGCCAACGGTGCCGTTGAAGCAGCGAATAAGAACATCAAGAAGATTTTGAGAAAAATGATTCAAAGCTCTAGGCAATAGCATGAAAAGCTGCCTTTTGCATTACTCGGGTATCGCACCATAGTGCGTACATCAATCGGAGCCACCCCATACTTGTTGGTTTACGGAACTGAAGCAGTCATACCTGCAGAAGTAGAAATCCCTTCGCTTTGTATAATCGTTAAAGCAGAAATCGAGGATAGTGAGTGGGTTAAAACCCGGCTAGAGCAGTTGTCACTAATTGATGAAAAATGGATGGCCGCAGTGTGCCACGGGTAGTTGTACCAACAAAGAATGACCCGCGCCTATAACCAGAAAGTACGTCCCAGGAACTTCGAAGTGGGATAGCTCGTGCTCAGATGCATTCTCCCTCATCACCAGAAAGCAAAAGGAAAGTTTGCTCCCAATTGGAAAGGTCCATACATAATCCAAAAGATTTTGCCAAAAGGAGAATTGTATCTAGGACACATTGAAGGAAATGATCCTGAAACAGTAGTCAATGCGGATGCAGTAAAAAGGTACTATGTCTAGACCTCCTGGGGTGATTGCTTTTTTGCAATTGAGATGACGAAGGCTTTCCTTCTCGCTACCCCAAACACTGCCAATACTTCGTAAACCCTTTGAGCCTATTCCATTTATTTGGCTACCCTCTTTGGAACCCGAAAGTATGAAAAGAAAAGAAAAATAGAAAAAAGAAAGAAAAAAGAAACAGAAAATAAAAGAAAAGAAAAGAAAAAGAAAAAGGAAAAAAGGAAAAGAAAAGAAAAGAAAAGAAAAACAAAAAAAATTATTTGTCTAAACTACGTTTGACTTGATTCCGAAAGGATACATAGGCAGCCTCTCCCTGAGGTTTAGTCACACCAAAACAAAAATCCCAATTTCCCCAAAAGTTGAAACTGGGGCAGATGATATAATGGTTCGGCTATGAATCCGCCGAAACAGTTCCAAAGTTGTAGTTCCTCCCAAAATCCTTTTTACCCAAAGACCGTGTCCAAGTCCCTCCGATCAATTGGCAAAAGCAAGGAAGTGAAAAACATCATTGTTGGAATCTGATACAATTCAAATTGAGAGAAATCAAATGAGAGAGTCTTATCGGTGAAAACCTTCTGGTACCATAAGGCGATGGTGAGTAGAGAAAATGAAAATGAGAGAGTCTGATTAGTGAAAACTCGCAAAGAGCACTATCAGGCGACGATGAGAAGAGAAATGAGAGAGGTCAATTGGTGAAAACTCGCAAAAGGCATTGTCGGCCGAAAAGAATACATCTCATCACTAAAACAGTCCTGGCAAGGTTCCCTGGTTTTTGAAATACAGATCAATGGGTTCACGAGAAGCTGAAAAGTTTGTGTGGGTTGGGTGTCCAGTCCAACAAGCATGTCATGTTCATTTGAAGCCAGCATGCACCCCAGATAAGTCCTTCTTTTCCCCCTGAAAGGGACGCTTCTCTTTAAAAACTTATACGCTTAATTGATGCATACTTTCCTTTGAATCCCTTTCGATTTAACTCTGATTCCATAACTTTCACAAAGAGAAGGTGGCAGGACCGGTTTCACAGGGTTCCACCTAGAAAAATCCGGAGTAAATTCCCAGCCTCAGCGAGTGCGTCAGTCCAATGCCGATTTACCATGTGATCGATGCTTTCAAAGTAAAGACATTTGAAAAGAAAGAAAGTCAAAGGCAAAGGTCCCAAAGTCAGAATAAAGTGAAAAGGCCAGAGCCCACATGGGCGAAGTCATAAGGAAATCCTGAATGCTGAACCCGGTCAGTCTAAAAAAGAGATTCACCCTCAAAGCCAACAAGCAGCGAAGTTCTCAACGGAAAGGGGGCCTGGATCAAGCAATTGGGGTGATCAAGGCCACAAAACCAAGCAATGTTACAAACTAACAAATTGTTCTTTGTTGAAAACAGGTCTTATTCAGAACAACCATGCAAAAAGCAGGTGCAACCCAAAAAGAAATGAAATGTGCAAGCGCTGAAACAACTTTGCAGCAGGAAAGCGACCAAAAAGAAGTTTCCTAAAACTTTGTCGTACGTGTTGCTAAATAAAAGGAAAATGTAAAAAGAAGAAGGAAAGAAGGAAAAGAAAAACAATGAAGATGAAAACCCCAAAAGAAAAACAAATCATAGTAGCATAGGATCCTTTTCTTTTTTCAAATACCGGCCAAAAAATCGAGGATCTCCCGGCCAAAAACCGTGTAGCTTTTTCTTTCCAAATCCCGGCAAAAAAATCGAGGATCTCCTGGCCAAAAAACCATGGAGAATTTTTTCTTTCCAAATCTGGGCCAAAAAATCGAGGATCTCCCGGCGAAAAACCATGGAGCCTTTTTCTTTCCAAATCCCGGCCGAAAAACCGAGGATCTCCCGGCCAAAAAACCGTGGAGCTTTCTTTTTTCCAAATTTCGGCCAAAAAACCGAGGATCTCCCAGCCAAAAAACCATGGAGCTTTTTTCTTTCCAAATCCCGGCCAAAAAACCGTGGAGCCTTTTTCTTTCCAAATCCCGACCAAAAAACTGAGGATCTCCTGGCCAAAAACCGTGGAGCTTTTTCTTTCAAAATACCGGCCAAAAAATCGAGGATCTCCTGGCCAAAAACCGTGGAGCTTTTTCTTTCAAAATACCGGCCAAAAAATCGAGGATCTCCTGGCCAAAAACCGTGGAGCTTTTTCTTTCAAAATACCGGCCAAAAAATCGAGGATCTCCTGGCCAAAAACCGTGGAGCTTTTTCTTTCAAAATACCGGCCAAAAAATCGAGGATCTCCTGGCCAAAAACCGTGGAGCTTTTTCTTTCAAAATACCGGCCAAAAAATCGAGGATCTCCTGGCCAAAAACCGTGGAGCTTTTTCTTTCAAAATACCGGCCAAAAAATCGAGGATCTCCTGGCCAAAAACCGTGGAGCTTTTTCTTTCAAAATACCGGCCAAAAAATCGAGGATCTCCTGGCCAAAAACCGTGGAGCTTTTTCTTTCAAAATACCGGCCAAAAAATCGAGGATCTCCTGGCCAAAAACCGTGGAGCTTTTTCTTTCAAAATACCGGCCAAAAAATCGAGGATCTCCCGGCGAAAAACCATGGAGCCTTTTTCTTTCCAAATCCGGGCCAAAAAACCGTGGAGCCTTTTTCTTTCCAAATCCCGACCAAAAAACTGAGGATCTCCTGGCCAAAAAATAGTGGAGCTTTTTCTTTCTAAATCCCGCCTAAAAAACCGAGGATCTCCCGGACAAAAAACCGTGGAGCTTTTTCTTTCAAAATTCCGGCCAAAAAATCGAGGATCTCCTGGCCAAAAACCGTGGAGCTTTTTCTTGCCAGATCCCGGCCAAAACCAAGGATATCCCTACAGAATCCTGATTTGATCGCTTAGATATGTGTCACAACTAATATCACGAAATTTTTCTAGTGAAAACTGGGGCAGAAAATTTCATTCGTTTGTTTGTTTTGGTATCATAAGTCGGTCGACGTGAAGACACAAGGTGTGAGATGACCAATGGACTAAATCTCAATCCAAAATCAAGAAAAGAAGAAAAAAAAAGAAATAAACTCAAATGTGAAGGAAACAGGGGTACAAATTGCTCAAAATCTGATTGAAACCACAAGCTTCGCTGATCCTATTTTGACCCAATGTTGAAGAAAGAGACAAGTACCTACAACTTACGAGCATCAAGATTCAGATCAGAGTTCACAACAAAATCAGCTAAGACTCAAGATCAAGTTTCAAAAGAATTATAGATAGGAATCTTGTAACTCATAGTGGATAGGCACAGCTAGCTTAGCTTTGATTTTTCTTTTGGTGTAATAAGGAAGTCAGCAAGCAGCAACAGCAGCAACAGCAGTGAAATTCACAACTCCTAGTAGTCCCAGCTACCAAACCTTCCCGAACTACACGGACCTGATTCCTGTTTAGCCCAGGATATGTAGGCAACCTCGGAAGCAGGGTGCGGTCAAACTTTTCAAAATGCTTCACACGGAATATGCGAACGGGCAAAAAATCGCTCGTTTCCGCTCACTTATCTTTGCACGAAAACTCTTCATATTTTCGGGCAAAGAGGGGCAGCTTTGAGCACGCGATTTTTTCCCTAAGCTAATTATTCCCAAAAATTCAAACAAAACAATTTTTATTTATTATTTTACAGTTTTTATGAATTTTATACTATTTTCTAGTAATTGTTGCATTTTATCTGTGTATTTTAGTTCATATGAAAAATACAAAAAAAAAATTGGCATTTGTTTGAGATCTAATTTCACATTTTACGATTAAGTAGTAGTTTAAATTGCTTGAAAATAAAGAAAATAACAAAATAGCCCATTTTTGCATTTTTAGTTGTTAATTGTTAAATAGGTTTTAAACAATTTTAGAAAATTAACTAGCTTAGTTTGGTAATTTAGGTTTCATTTCTAATTTTTGCATTTTTATAAAATAGATAAAAAATACAAAAGTAATAAAAACAGATAAATAATTAAAAGAAATGAAACGAGAAAATAAGTTAGAAGAGGTAGTCTTCTAAAAGACCAAATTTGGGCCAATTTCGGTCAATTCCATAGCCCAAAACCAAGTCACCCCTGAACCAACCCAGGCCCAATCTCCCCCGACCCAGTCCGGTCCAGGACACCCAAAACAGCGTCGTTTTGGTCGATGCAATCTGGGCCATTCATTTCCTCTTATCCAACGACTCTTGTTTATTCATGGACAAAATATAAAATTGTCTAAAAATCCTTTAAACCTAAAAAAACATAATATCATCTTCCTTGTATCCCCTCACTGTAACGACGCCAGCCGTCCGTCGTGCCCCCACCACACCTCCGCCATTCGTCGGCGGCAGCGAAGCTCCAAATCCTCCCAAAATTTTACCACACACTCTCCTTTTCCTCCTCTTTCCAATCCCCAAGTCCTTATCCCTCAAATCGTAACCGATTTGCTCGAATATTGGATCGAAATTTTGGTCAAAACACAAATCCGACCAAATTAACACCAAATCATCTTCTCTATTCCCTCACCCCAAACCTATCAATAGTTTCCTTCGAATCAACGCCTAGCCTCTCGAATCTTGATTTAAAGATCCGACCCCAAAACCCCATTTTGTCCAAACGGTCCCAAATTGATACCCGATAATCCTCTAACCTCCGTTATCTCGGATCCATAACCGAAATCCCTCGAATCTCCCAGAAACTCGACAAATTTCGGATCTAAGGTTTTTAAACTGACGACCTGTTTCGAAGTTTCAAGAACTCGGATGGCTTTTGATTAATGTTATAACATTATTTTGACAAAAAATAAACCTATAACATTAATCGAAACTTGATTCCAAAAAATCAGTTGGTTTGGGAGAACCAAGGTCAGTGAGTCTTCTTCTCGTATTAGTTTTGATCTAATTTGGTTCAGTGTAGTTTTAATTTCTGAAAATTCTTATTGGTAGTTTGTTTTTTATGTAATTCTGTCAGTTAATGAATTAGTTAAATGTTTGGGTATAATGTTAGGTAACAAATGTGTAGGTTAACTCTTAGTTTAATTTCTATTTTTAGCTCTGTTTAATTTTCGTCCTATTTTAGCTTTAATTGGTCAGCTGTTAGTTTAATCTTTAGGTGTTAGTTTAATTTCAATTAGCTCAGTTTGATTAATTTTAGTCGAATATCTTTCTGGTAAACTAGTTTTTCTTTTAGATTTTCAGTTCAAAATTATTTCCAACTTACTTTGAAACTGTTTGATTCTTGTTACTTGAATTAATGCTTTTGTTAGTTTAAGCTTAGTTTAATTGATCTTCAGTATTCATTTGCAATTTAATTAGGCTTCAGGTTTGGATATAGCTGAGTAGTGTAGTTGAATTAACTGTAGTTAGGTTTTAACTAAGGTAAAAGGGGTTTGGTGGAGTCAGTAATTTCAGGAGGCAAATAAGGGTAGTTTAGGCATGGGAAATGGCTCAGTTATTAAGAACTGTAATTTCAAAACAAAAAACAAGGGTTGTATAGGTATTGTATAGGTAGAAGAACACTCTATGGCCTTCTAGAATGGGACTTTAGTGTACATTTCAGCAAAATAGAGGTAGTTACTTGGGTAACAAGTTTTAAAATAAGGGACTAAAATGAAATGAAAGAGGGACTGAAGTAAAAACAAAGAAAATCTGAAGTTCCCTCACTCTAGGCCTATATAAAGGGCATTCTCATGCCTTGGGAAGGAAGTTTTGGAACCCAAAAAGAATTTCCCCCAAAATCTCCTTAGCTCCATAGATCTGAAATTCAAATTCAAATCAAAGCTCCTTTTAGATCTTAGTTTTTCTTTCGAAAATCCAAAAGAAAATCAAAAAACAGACAGAAAATACTATAGAAACACCAAAAATACTGGTACATTAGTTTCTTTAGTCATTTTCAGAGTTCAGCATTTAATTCAAAGTTTTTAGCTCAGTTAAGGTCCAAAACTGCTTGAATTACTTTGTTTCTATTTGGTATTCGAGGGCTGAAGGTAATATGGGCCATCTAGTGTTTGAATCTGATCGAATCAAGTTGACTATGGTGATATCTTAAGTGTACGGATATACTGGGTCGATCTTGGTTATTTGACTAAGTTTTGGGTCAATATACTGAGTATACTTGATTTTCAATTCATTTTTGAACTGCTGAATCTTTGTTGGACTATTACTACACTTCATTGATTGCTGTTGGGGATTGAAATTTGTTTCTGAGTTGCTGGTGAAGTTACTACTACTGCTAACCTCTCCATTTTTTATTTCATTTCAAATTTCAGGTACACATTTGAATTCTCATTGATGTAGTTTTGAATTGGAAGTGAAATGAAATCAGCTTCCAGATTTATGCTCGTTTGATGCTTATAGTTGTAGTTTACCAAATGATGTGTAGTTATATAGCTTTAGTTAATTTCCCAGTGTTATATCTGTTTAGTTGGATTTTTATGGATTTTTAGCAAATGATGTGTAGTTATGGATTGTTATGACAGTTTAATTCGTATGAACCGTAATGGACGGTATAAACAGTACCTTTCAGGTTCATGAGAGTTAACATTTGGTTTGCTTTCAGTAGTTATAAAAATAGGTTCAAATAGATTTGTGTTTACAGTCTGCTATTCAATGGTTCCGTTATAAAATCGTGAGTCACTTGGATGATTTATATTAGTACAAAGTAATCTGAAAATAGTGTTAAATATGTTCCTATATAGTGTTAAACAAAGCCAAGTAATTAAGTCGTTATTGATGTTGATAGAATTGATTCATGATTCTATTTTCCAACGTTAGCAAAATATTCACTCATAGATATAGGATTAATAAAAAATAATTTGATTCCTTCCGTCATAAGTACGAAGCTCACTCAGGGGAATTTGGAGTTTTGGTGGGCAAATATTTAAGAAAATTAGTGGCCTGCACGGTCCCTGGGGTTCGATCTTTGATCACCCCCTACGTTGCCTGACTTGCCTGTCCGAGTAGGGCCAGTCTCAAGTCTAAGCCCAATATCTATGTTTGTGAAAATGGAAATGGGCTTGCTAGTAGTCAAATGGTTGGCTGTGGGTTTTAAGTTAGGTAGCGGGTTCAAATTAAAAGGTGCTTCCTTTTGTTTGGACCCGGACTCGAACTTGAAGCCCGGATTTTATAATAACTAAGTAAGACCTTTTCTTTATTATTAGTGACAAATAAAAAAAAAAGATAGAAAATCATAGTTGCTTTAGGATTGGCCTTTAATAAAAACGAGACGAGCCTCGCCAAACAAAAATACAAAAATTGCGGGGCCCTCAGTAATTGCTTAATTAAAAATATTTAGACTTCGGGACGGGCCGTTTAGCGAATTTTATGATACTCCCCAAAATAACAACGCGTTAGACTCTTTAGGCGCGATTCTAGTAATTTTACCTTCTTAAACTAGGGTGTGCATTTCATGCAACCCAAATCAAAATCCAGAAACGTTTAATAAGATTGTGTCGAGGATCCAGGTGCATTTCATGTGACATGATCCGAAAACGCGTTCTTAAACGACGTTCACTTACGTAAAAGATAATCAAAAAGCAGTAAATAATCATGAAATTGCAATATCGTTTGGAACATGTATAAAAATTAGATTTTTAGCCATTTATAATAATTTAAGCAACCGTGCTAGAACCACGGGATCCGGGGGTGCCTAACACCTTCCCTCGGGTTAACAGAATTCCTTACATAGAATTTCTGGTTCGCATATTCCAATTAGGAAGTCGAAATTTTCCTCGATTTGGGATTTAAGTTAAACCGATGACTTGGGACACCAAAAGCCACACCTATCCCAAGTTGCGACTCTAAAAAAAATAAATAAATAATCTCATTTCGAATAATGCCACTTTAAATGGAAATACTCCCTTATACATTTATCCTTCGGGGTAGTTATGTAAAAAAGGAGGCGTGAAAAGTGTCATATCCAAAATGGAACGAGGCTCGGGCGAGTTGCGAAGCCGGATGTTCTTTTGGTTACCGGTACGAAGCCCCCCCTCGGCTCGAGTTGTCCGCTTGGGTAAGCCAGGTCTAGAACAAATAAACCCAGGTTTTAAACCTAGAATAACTCAGCCTCATGTCAGATCCCTAGTATGAACGCTTATCTGCATCATGTGCACTTGACTTAGGGGACTCAACACAGGGGTTGGGTCCGTCTAGGACAGGTGTACCCAAAATAACAGACCATCTTAATGCATCGTATGTGATACAAGTTGCATTTATCCAAGGGTAAAAGGGCTATTTGGCGGACCAGTGGTAGTTGAGGAAAAATTAAAAAATTAAAAAAAAAAAGAAAAAAAGAAAAAAAGAGGGTGAAGTGTAAAGATAAAGCGAGTGAGACCCAAATATATTTTCTGTCACATTTTTGTTAAGAAAAACAAAAAGAGCTTGAAAATTCAAAAAAAAAAACATTTTGAAATTTTTCATTATTTTATCGAAAATTAGGAAATCAAAAGAAAAAAAGGAAAAAAGAAAATCCAAAAAGATTTTGCATTAGTTGTTTTTTTTAATTCTCAACCGTATCCAATCTGCCCGAACTACACATACCTGATTCTCGTCTTTCGAAGCGTGCTACGTGTGCAACCCACATAGGGTCGGGTCTTCCTAGTAAATCTTTGGTTCTTGGCTTTGCGGAGTCTTAGCTAAATTTTGCACTTCTAGCCACCTTTTTTGCCAAATAATCCTTTTTGCAAAAATAAATCATGTCTTGCATGTGTCCAGTAGGGAGTATTATTGTCTCACATAGTGTTGGTTTAAAATTTTCTCATATAAGTGTGGATTTACTTACCAGAGTTTGAGAATGGCAGACGCCCCAGGACCATCCAATCAGGACCACTCATTCATGAGTTTGCTTGAGGAGATTTTCTTTATGTTTTAGTCTGTTGTTCTTTTTTATGTCATCTTTTACTCTCTTGTTTTGTACAGTATTGTCGAGCCTTTTAGGTGATGTTAGAGTTTGTTATATTCTAGTTAAGTTTGCCGAGTATTTTGTTATTGTATTTCTTATTTTGTATTTAGAAATGTGCTACAAGTTAAAAAGCAAAAAAAAAAAAAAAAAGAAATTTTGTGTTTTTATATTTCCGTTAGAAGTTTCTTTGGAATACTAATTCTAGGAATTAAAAAAAAATTCATTTGAGGCGGTGTTTCTTTTAGGCAATAAATATCTAGAACTTAAAATAAAAATTGGTTTTATATTTAGCACATTAAGACCAAAAAAAAATTCAAAAAGAAAAACGAGAAGAGAATTTTCTTTTAGTACCTCTTTAAGAGTTTTATTTTAAGATATTAATTCCAAAAACCCAAAAAAAATTTATTTTTAAGGTCTTCTTTGGGTAATTAACAAAAAAAAATCGTTTATTTTCACTAGAACTTTAGGATATTGTACATAGAAATGAAGCATACTTTATCTTTTGTTTGTCTTTAAAGTTTTTTCTTTAGATAATCAAAAACTGAAATCCAAAAATATCTTTTATCGTGTTCATTTCTCGCTTCGAAATCTTTCTTCACGGAAATCAAATGAAAATTCAGAATATTTTTCTTTGGTTTATTGTTTGGACTTCCTTTCAAAAAAAAAAAGAATCAAAAAATATTTTTCTCTTGTAGGGTTTTTCCTTAATAATTTCCCATAGAGTGTTTGTTAAAAAAAATGTATATGCTCGTTAAGCTTGAGTTTAGGATAGGTTATAGGACATTGAGTCTAGAAAATTCAAAAAAGAATTTGCTTCTTTTGTTTCTCTTTTCCCATCAGAGTAGTCATTAAGGTAAAAAGAGAAAGAAAAAGAGAATGTCAGTTTATTTCTTCTACTCCTGATCTTCCAGACTACGCAAAGATCTGATTCATGCGGTGTCATGATACGTAGGCAACCTATATAGGGTTCAATTGAATCATTTTTTTATTATTAAAAGAAAAACAAAAGAAAATAAAAGAACGAAAAAAAAGAAAAAAAGAAAGGAAGGAAGAAAAAGATGGTGAAATTATGGGATGTGAGAAATGAGAGGGAAGAAAAGAGCGATAATCAGAAAGGAAAAAGGGGAAGGAGAATGAGCGAGGTAAGAAATGCGAGGAAAGGAAAGAAAAGAGAAGATTCAAATGGACAAATTGGGATGATGCCAAATGACCTTATGATCGTCGAAGTCATTCTAGAACCACTAATTGTTGCTAGGTGCATTGCACGGAATGTGATATTTTGTTGTTAATGCCCTAACACTAACGGGAGGACCCCATTTTGTTCCCTGTTGACATCTTCATAGAAAGAAGGGTGATTGGTTTGTGGCTCTCAGAGTAGTGACTCCTCTCTACAAATCAAAAGGCAATGGCAGACAACAGAATTGGGTTGGTTGATACCGGGACCTGAAAGCAGTTGGTTGAACAGGACGCTGGTTTGGTTGATGAGGCAAGGATGTTAAGACAACACATGATGGACATGTATCAGGCCTGGATGAATAGGAAGGCACCACCCACCCACCCCCCTACCACCA